>JARJDW010018563.1:0-11410 GCA_030264715.1 Adinopsis sp. GC000173 | reverse complement strand
TTCATGAACAAGAGTATGGCGTTAAAAAAGTACCTAAAGTGGATCAAGTCATATTAGATGGTACCGTTCAGATTAATAGTTTAAGTGGTAGCAAACGTCTACGTTTGCAAGCGCTTAAGAAGGATATAAAAGTGAATGATCCAAATGTTGTTGGGTTTGATTCAAGTTCAAGCGATGATGATGAGGACGAAGAGAAGAGCGATCAAGAAAGTGGTATCGAAGTTGAAAATGTAAATGAAAATGAAGCTGAAAATACAAATGGAACTGAGGAAGTAAACATGGCAGACACAAATGAAGCAAAAATCGCAGATGAAAGTGAGGAAGCAACCCTGGTAGAAGCACCTAAAGATGTTGAACAAGTAGTTGTAAAAAAAGACGATAAAGTAGAAGAGGTTAAAGTTAAATCTGAGATAAAAGTTGAGCGAAAGAAGGCTGTGTTCATTCCAGTGGATAGAGATGAATCTATTCAAGCAGCTCGCTTAAAACTTCCAATTCTCGCCGAAGAGCAAATAATCATGGAGAAAATAATGGAAAATGACATTGTACTACTTACGAAGCTGGTTACGCTGAAAATAGACTAATTGGTGTGACCGAACCGCGACGTGTCGCTGCTATATCGATGTCAAAACGTGTTATTATTTTTCCTCTCCGGTTTCACAGGATTTCTTTCAAAACGAACGAAATTTAAAAATTTATTTAATAATTGCAACTAATTTGGAGAAATAGAATCAGGTATGTTGCATTTATCGAATTCTTACTGTATTTCGAAAAATTGCAAAGCAACATATATTGTTCTATTACATCATCTGATATCACATCTAGTCTAGAAATGAAAAATGTATTTGCTATTTTGTATTTTTGCGGAAATTAATCATTTTCATAAAAAAAGACTTGAATATTACAAGTGAAATATTTCGAAATATTACCAAGAAACATATATTGTTCTATTACATCATTTGATAGCACATTCCCCAAAAAAAATTTGTTTTGCTGGACTTGTTTTAGTGCCCCTTGATTAAGACCCAACAAATTTGCAGGTAATAAAAAAATCTTCATCCTTCAACTGCTTCTTGTCCCAAGTTTTTTAAATTAAAATAATGTGTGCTTGTGATGATACGCAACTAACAATACTTGAATGTATTTTCAACTATTGTTTCATGGATGGCGCTCTAATAGAAATTACAAAATGCGATATCATTACATCACTTATTCTTTCATGTAGAGATAAGGAAATCAGCGAGGGCGAGTTACGTTTTAACTCTAATTGTGATGCGTATATATATAATAGAACAAAGTTTTCCTATTTGTTACATGGATGAATAAACTGTTGGTTGAATTGGAGTGCCCCGTGTGCACTAATCACATGCAATCACCAATACAGCAATGCAAACGTGGCCATAGTATATATGCAATGAACGCACTTCGAAATTAACCAACTGCCCAACTGCCCAGACGATGTGAAATTTATCAGTGGAGCAGTTCGCTGAAAAGTTTATCCATGCCAAAATAGAGAACGCGGAGGCGTTTTTCGTGCTGTCAACGCGGAGGCACTTGCTCAACATAAGTGGACATTGTAGCGCACTGTATGATGAGCAAGCGTCACCGCATCGAAAGCACGAAAACGCCGCCGCGTTCGCTGTTTGGGCATAGCTGAACTTTTCAGCAAACTTCTCCCCTGGAAAGTTTCGAGCAAAATCTGGAATGTACGCTTTACATGTTGAGCACTTGATTAATTTATTGTCGTATTGGTGGTATTGGCATGTAATCAGTGTGCACAGGCCACTAGAATTCAACCAACAATGAATTTACGTCTCTTCTTTATCTATATAAGTAACAAATGTAATTCTATTTAAATATATATATATTAATTATGCACCATGATTACAGTTAAAACTTACCCTGGCCTAGCTGATTTACGATTAAAGTGTGGAAATGCTTGTTCGACATTTTATCAGCAATATTTGTCAAGTGTGTAAGATAAGATTATATCGTTTACGAAACAAATTTGTTTGATATTGATGCCAACTCACAATTTTTTTTCTTCATTGCCATGAGAACATTATCGATTTTAAAAAGATCAAAATAGTTTAGAGTTTAGTCAGCCTTATTTACTAGTACTCGAAGATGTGATTAATAAACTCAACATATCATTGTATTATAAAACTCTTCCACTAATAGATTACTTAATAATAAATAAAATAATCGATATGATTTCACAGAAATTTGCTTTTTAAATATAAATTATCTGAATCTGGAAATAATCAAAACTGCTTTGCATGTAAGAAACAAATATACGGCAAGTAAAACACTTTTGTGTTAAACAAGGTTTTCAATTTATAACAATATTCACTTTGAGACTTGCACCACCTGATTGTTTCCAAACTATTGTCACTTTGACTTTTCAAAAGAATTTGATACATTCTAATTCCGATTTGATATAATGAATCAACCCTAGAATTGTGATTTAGTTGCTGCTAGTGCAGTCATTTTATAACAAGTAATTAAATTAATATTTGCTAAATGATTGGTCAATATCACAAAGCTTTGATTGGAATCAGTCATTCTATTACACATTACCACAGATAAAGTAGTTATCTGTGACATTACGTAGTTTGTTAAATTTTGACAATGATCTAAGCGTCAAAATTAATAAAATATCTCTAACATAACATATTGTGAAATAAAACTAAGTGTTTTTTTTTAGTATAATTCGCCCAGATTGAAAACATTTTACCGGACGCCTGCCGCACAATTCATCGAATTGATTTTCATTGAATTTCCACGAGATTTTCTTCAACATCTCACTCAAATTCCCAAGATTAATCCCCAATCTACTGTTTCTATACGAAAGCAACTCAATAATCGATGGGAAAAACATGAAAATGGTGACGTAAAACATTTTACATTTGAATGAAATTTCGTCTAGCGCAAATGCGACTACAGCGCCGTCTACAATTCCTAGTACCTAGGAGGTAGTATTCAACTTCATGACTTGAATGCAAACATAACCTAACTTAAATTTGTTCAATCGTAATGAATAATGATGATGTTAGCATCTTCATTAAAATCTACAACAACGACACGAACTATGATCGTTTCTGTATGAATGAAAATGGATTGGTGCGGTACGTGAAGCGGCGGCCGAACGAGCCGACCAAGCGCAAAATCTATCTGATTGAGATAAACGGTGTGCAAATTCACTATCTCCTACGCGAACTCAACCACTGTGATACCATACGTCTAAATATTATTAAGAATACTAATAGGAATATAAATATTATCAAATTCATGTTGGTGCCGACGGATTACAATACAATCGACTACAACTGGTTGGTTGTTGATTGCTACCTACATCACATCAAGTGTGACTGATTTTGTTTTATATTGTAGGAATGAACGTGTTTGCGATATGGTGCGCGAACGTAGCGAGCTCGACCATACGATGTCATGGCTGTCAACGCTCGGCGGTGCATTTTCAGCACTCGGCGATTACTTTCTCAATATGGCCGAAACAGCTGGAAAGATCTCGATGCAACAGCTGAAGTTGGCGATGCGTTTGGGCGATCCAACGATACAAGCACGATGTAAATTGTACTTTAGCCTTAGTCTAATACAGAAGCGATGCTTCAAAACAGCGCGTGATATTATACTGAACGAGTATCGGCACGCGAATGAATGCAATGTCAGGGATGAGCGTCTAATAAAAATGTGCAAAGGAATTTGGTCTAAGCTACGCTACGAATGGGAATACCACCGGATTCAAAGTAAATTCGAATCAATATCAGCGGTTTATTAGTTTTTTTTCTTTTTTTTTCAATAAATATGGCAATAAAAATGCGACGCAAAGACATTGTTCCATTTCTTGATTAAAATAATAATAAGTTGGTTATTAAAAAAATATAATATATAGGAAAAATTAAAGGGCGAGCGTGCCCATTGGATCCCATGCGGGTAATACGATCGGTTCCTGATTGAACACGTCCAAAACGGGCTGCGGCACATACTTCTTATCAACGACCACCTCGAAGACGAATTCGGTGAACCAAGGCGTCGTCATCACCAAGTAGCCCTTCTCGCCGCGATCCTCGCCCCATGAATTTTCCACACGCAGCTTCGTTACCTCACCCTCCGCCTACAAATTTACATTTTAACATAGTATATCATTGTTGACGTAATTAGTAACAACGAATTAAATTGCATGATTTTTAATTTATACATTTTATTTTTACCGACTCAAATTTCAGTTTTTGTTAGCTTCAAATTCACTTTATAATTTGAATCTGAAGCAAGTTGAAACCACGCAGTTTAATTGGATATCACCAATATGACAATGTTTACAAAAAGTATCTTACATTTGTCGCCACTGCTGTGAAAACCATGGCATGTGTCATGGAACTCTCGCCGTAGAGTAATCGATCAGCCTTTGAGAGCGTCTTTTGCACATCGACACCGAATACCAAATCGTAGTCGTGACTGAAATCGAACAATACAATTCAAATAAAACCGTTTTAAATTACGTACAATCGCAAATGAAATTCAGTGAAAAGATAAAATGTTAGTTTGTACTTGAAAAACACATAAATTTTGCAAATTAGGATCATATCGCTTTACCACAAAATTTTACTATTTCATATTCAATTACGTTAATATGAGATTGATACAAACATTTACATATTTTAATAACAGTCTGCAATAACAAGTATCTAATCAAATTAGGAAGAAATAAATATTTTAGATAAGCTGCTTTTTAAGTCTAAATAAAATTTTGGTGGATCTATCTTTGACATAAAACAATTGAATGTATTCGAATATGAAAAGAACTCTTTTTCCCCTTTACATCACATTTTCGATTTTACTGTTGAATTGAATAATCGTTAATCGTTCAATCAATATGTTTAAGTTACGTTTTTGTTCAACAAATTAACCGTATTATTTCAAACATGAACACTGATGAAAATATGATGGTTAAGTGTTTAAAGCCCAAATTGAACGCTCTTTCTAAAGAGAATATCAACTAACATTTCCAAGTCTTGGATGCCTTGCTTGGCGGCGAAACGCTTGTTCACTTCACACCCAAACCATACCGCCTCACCATCCTTAATACTTTTCTGTGCCACCTCCAACAGCAATTCGATCGGCTGATTATTGTAGATGCATTTTCGCTTTCCGACTACATTGCCGAGACAGTCCACCGTATACACTTTACCGAACGGATTAGTTGGACGCGGATCGCTCACCAGGCACACCTACAATTAACCACAATGATGTATTGGCTGCTAAGCTACTAGAGATCTGTTGTTACTCACCTTATCATCAACGTTGAAGCATTGCTTCACGTGATTCTCATAAAATTCCTTCGGCGTAATTGGACCGATACTGTGGAAGGCCTTATTCTTATCGTAGTACGACCACGTGAACGTTTCGTTCGGAACGCCGATGCAGATGCCGATGATGCGATAGATCGTCTCCATCTGCTCCTCGATGAGCATCTTAACATCAGCATCGCTCGCACCATTCGTAATCAAATCACGAATCGCTTTCGAATATTCACGCAACTAAAAATACATAAAAATTATATTATTAGCACCATGAAGAAGTCATGAAGCATTCTTTTAATTGATACTAACCTTACTTTTTAACATCGCATTCATTCTAATACTACTCTCACAGCTGAACGTCTCCGGAAAGCATTTCTTCGGCATCAAGCCATACTTGTTGATTACGTTCACGATCATATCCCACTGTCCACCATCCGAAATGGGATCCTATAAAGCACAAAATACATTTAAACCAAATGTAATTAAAGCAATACGCAACACTAACATTGAGTAAGAATGCCATTAAGCGTCCATCGACCGGTTCGCTACGTTTCGTCACTTCGACGATATTATTCAAAAAATGATTGCAACGCTCCAGCTTGTCGCAGAAGAATAGATAAGCTTGCGAGAATTCAAAGTCCTCAATATTCAGACTCTTCATGAATGGGAGACGAATCACATTCAGCGCGGCGAAGATCCAACAACGTCCGCTGTTCTTCTGGTTGGTGATTGGCTTCACCTCGTCAACCTAGCGCATTAAACACATATAAATCGAGTATAGTAGAGACAAAACTTATGATATACTCACCTTATAATTGAATACATGCTGGGTATCCTCCAGCTGCTTTCGCGACAAGCATACCTCGAACGGATCGTACCGGGAGCATACATTTTGAGCCAGTACGTTCTTCTTCTCGGCGTAGAAGGCGCTCCGAAACTTCTGCAGCGTCTCCTTATTAAGTGCTGGAATAAAAATATTATTACTCACGTAATATGATGTGATCCTGGTGCGTGGATCAATGCTAATATGTGGGAGAATGGCTTTTTTAGGGACGCTTACTATTTTTATTGTATAGTTTTTGCACCGGATTGATGGCGGAATGAAATTTCAGTATTTGCCTAGTCCAATACATTATTTGAATGAATTATTTTACTTACACGAATCCATTTAAAATATGATCTATTTCACAAGTTAAAACAATTGATGATTGTATCCCTGATTTATGTCATATGATTTGGACAAGTCATTCACTGTCAACTTCACGCACAACAGCAAAATTTATCTATTTTTATTTCATTTATTGCATTTCATTAAAAATGCTACAAATTAGTGATGAATGTAAAATTTTCAAGTGATTTTAGATAATGGTTGAAGGAATTCAATTTTCGTTGCAGTAATAAATTAAGCAACTTGCAATTAGTGTTGCATATGTTGCAGTTAAACAACCAACTTCACGCTTATTGATCGCCAAAATCCAGAAATTTTCTCTTAAGTGTCGTGCTATCAATCCATTTTAAATATTAATCAAAATAAGGAAGATCATTTAGAAACGATAACAACAAGGACATTATTGAATCATTGTATATCAAATATTTATAAATCATTTTATTAAATGGTAGATTACTCAGCGTAATTCTTACAATAGCTGCTAAAAATAACTCTAAATCTCGATGTGGTTTTGTTGTAGGCGAGCGGCACGTTAGTGAAAACGGATTGGTATCAGACCGAAGAGGCCGTTGTCGTAACCGTTTTGGTGAAAAACCTATCACAGGACGATCTCCATGTGAAAATTACCGAACGCACCTTGTGCGTGGACATCAAATCGCTGCAGCACTTGATCACCCTCAATCTAGCACACAAAATCGTGCCGGAATGCTCTAGTTACAAACTAATGTCCACCAAGATCGAAATCAAGCTGAAAAAGCTCGATGGAATTCGATGGGAGAAGCTGGAAGGCGATCCAGACCTAGAAGTGCCTAAATCTATACAACCAAGTTGAGTTATAAGTCATAAAATGATTCTAAATTACTGACTGGGAATTTGTTTAAGATTGTGATGCTGCTAGAGATAGACCACCAGCGTATCCCACGTCAAAAGGTACGAATTGGTCGCAGGTGGAGAAGGAAATCAAGGCGGAGGAGGCCAAGGAGAAACCAGAGGGCGAAGATGCATTAAATAAGCTATTTCAGAAAATTTATGGTGAAGGAAGTGATGAAGTAAAACGAGCTATGAATAAAAGCTATGTAAGAATCATTCGCAATTTATACATTAATATCACTATTAATATTGAATTTTTGCAGACGGAGTCTGGTGGTACTGTATTAAGTACGAATTGGGGTGAAATTGGTTCGAAAAAAGTTGATGTTAAACCGCCGGATGGTATGGAATGGAAGAAATGGGAATCCTAATCAATTGCATTGCTTGAGAATTACATTTTATAAAACCTATACTTAATATTATAAAAGTCGTTTCAATTTCCTGCAAACTGCAACTCTCAATACGAAAAATGAAAGCAATCGAGTATTAATTAACGTAAATTTATCGCGCGATGCTTCATATATATATAACATTTTATACAACCTATGTCTAATGGTAGTAAAGCACTGTGAATTTGGTTTCATCCTAAAATCTAAATAACATAACTAAAAATACGGTTGTGGCAACGCCTAAACCGAACGGCCATTTCCACGCCAGACTATCCTCCTTGTATGCCGTCGTTACGCTGGCCACATTTAGATTTTTGAGCGATTTCAATACGGACGACGTCGAAAAGGTACTATCTAAATTGTCTAATTTTCTTTCGATGTTTGAGCACTGCATTTGCACGTCGTCGAGGTTTTCCAACTTGCCGACGATGTCCTTGCATTGCGTGGGCACGGCATTTAGTTCATCAAGCTTTCCCGCGATGTTCGCGCATTGAGTGATCACATCCTGTGACACAGTATCCGTTTCGCGTATGATGGCGATGATCAGCGAGATGAATGACACCACAAAGCTGACAGCCAAACTGTAAAATCGCGTCTTCTCCAAGCGAATTTGATGTTTTTCATACGCTTGTCGTATCGCATCCAAAAATGCCGTGAATATTTCTCGCTCGAGCTTATCCTGCTCTTCCAATTTCATTGTTACTGCTTTCTCGTCCTTCACCATCTAAGAGGTAGACAGCGTTCAATTAATAGGTATACTCTCTGTTCCAAAATGTGGTATACATTAACAACTTTATGCTTAAGGAGGGTGAGACAATGTGAGAGGTGAAGTTGGTTGGGGTTCAGAAGTACAATCGTTAATTGATTGCAATATATACTATATTTTGGAACAGAGGAGGAAGAAAAGTGTGTTGGATCATCAACCTGTACGTCCACTCGCATCAATTCCATGAATCGATTCATATCCTGCCGAAATTTCATGCTGTGTAGCTCATCCTGCAGCTTTTGATGATCCTCCCGTACTCGTTTCAGCTCGTTCATGATGGATGAACGCTGGAACTGCGCCTCACTCAGCTGAGCCTAAAGAAGAAATTCATTTTATTACTTGATGATGATGTATAAGCGGACTAGTCAAATGAAAAGTGAACATTTCTTACTTGATCGTTGAATGTTTTATATTCAAAAGCTTTTACCAATAACATTCCTCTCATTACGAGACGAGACCAGCATTTTCAGTTTTGTATAAACCGGTACGATTGAAAGCGACATTCACAAATATCGACTTTGCAGCTTTGTGAAAGTATGCACACCATAAAGTCAAATCGTCCAAAAATGTTGTATGATATAGCTCATCCCCGATGCCGCCAATATACCAATTTGTACTCCACTCCACTCCAGCAATTTGGATAGCATATTGATGGAGTTGAATGAATGTCTGGTGTATGTCCGGTTGTGCTTCCCTCAGCGACATACCTTTTTATACAAATCTGGAAAATGATCATCTCGTCTCCTAGTCGGATAAATGTATTAATGTATCAATGAATATATTCCAAGATCAAGTTGTAACGGGTGTTTACTGTTGATTCGACTGACGCTTGAATGTTAATGAAATTACCCCCAAAGTATTGACTCGCTCCTGATAGGTATCGAGCATATCAATGCCAGTGTGCCGCTTAAATATATCATTGGTTTTAATCACAAACTCGTGCACTTTTGGTTTTGATTTCTCAAAACCTAACCTCAAATTGGCTAAAGCGTTTTTAATTAAATTATTCATCATTTTGATTCTTCCATTAAAAGAATTAGACGCGATTACACCGACCAACAAATACGTATGAATTTACTATTGAAATTATTAATGAACATTAGTGGAGGAATGAATTACACATGCACGTGCGGCATGATGATATGAAGCACTGACGTACGCTAATTAATCTGAAATGTATACAAAATGTTTGAACGTATTAAAATAAATTTTTATTTAAATTAATTACAAGCCCATTATTTTTAATACAAAATATGTTGCACTTAATAGATCTAACGATTTCTCTTTCCAATCGTAATTGGATTCACTCGACTGTACCACCGGCTGGACACTTTTTATTGACCTTAACTCTTCTCTGGATTTATACAGGACATATACCTGTTGCAATATGATGCTGGACGTACCTATGGCGATCAACAACAAAATACCGGCTTTGTGTGAATGTTGGTTGTTCACGTTGTGTATTCTTGATTTCAGCATTTCGATCTCACGTTCAATTTGTACAATTTGGTCGTTCTTGTGGAAATGTTTGATCAGTAGATTATCACGATTTACCAGCTGTGGAAGAAAAATGAAATTTTTGGTTATTTAAATGAAACGTAATGTTGATGGAATGAATCGCGTACTTGTTGCGCTAACTGAAGAATCTTTGCACTATTTGTCTTGCGTTTCATAGGGATACGATGAGCATACTTTGCATCTGTATTCAACATCTTTTGGATCGTATGTTTCTGTTACATCAAAAAAAAAATTTTTATTAAATTAAATTAATTTTTTTGACACTTGATTGATTACTTACCAGTGCAGATTTACATTCGGTTTTAAATAAATTGAGATTCATCGTGAATATCGGTAACATTTTGAATTATTTTATGACTAATAGGGATATTAAAAGAATACAGTGCAAGATGGAGGATTTGAAGAAGATAGAAAAGACTTGGAATTTTATATCATTTTTTAGCGAGGTAATTCAAAAAATAAAATGTATGAAACGTTGCATATGTTTTGAAAATAATAAATATCGATGTGGCGCCGCGATAATAAAACTAGCGAAACAGGCAGTTCGCGAAACACTCGCTAGGCTGACTTAAAATGCTTAATAAAATAAATATATAATAAAAATACACATAATGTGAATATTATTATTAATATCGTATCTTTGATTACTCTTGGCATCTTACAATGTGATTTTTAATATAATTTTGATGAAATAAATTTTGTTGCACATGTAATGAGGCGCCACTTTTAACAAAATTCGATAAATGCTAGTCTAGTAGGCTGCATAGAAATTCTACATACAAATTGAAATAAAAAATGACGATAAATAATAATATTAGGTCATACACTACAAAGATAAAGAATTTGAATTAAAAAAACTTTGAAACTAATTTAGTTTTAGTTGCACATGCAATGAAATTGAATATTAGTAAAATTCGAACTAAACTCTAGCAGGCTGCATAGAAATGCTAAAATAATTAAAATAAAACATATAATGGAAATAATAATAATAATATTACATCTACAATTGAAATATAAAAATAACAAATAAAAGAAAAAAATAAAATAAAAACAATTCCAGTCTTGTTTAATATAAACGGTATAAAATACGACTAATATATGAATGTATATTTAAATAGTAGCAAAGTTTTCGATAATAGGCCTTTAAATATCATATAATCAGTACAAATTGTTTCGTTTTGATTATTATGTGTTCACACCGTACCATGTGACTAGAAATACTTAA
The DNA here is from genome assembly GCA_030264715.1 of Adinopsis sp. GC000173. NCBI lineage: Eukaryota > Metazoa > Arthropoda > Insecta > Coleoptera > Staphylinidae > Adinopsis > Adinopsis sp. GC000173. The sequence goes on along the minus strand of JARJDW010018563.1, from coordinate 156 downwards.
TAATATAATATAAATATATTCAATAGCAATGTTATTATGTGTAGTAATAATAAAATGGTAGAACAAATCACAGCGCACGTTGCTTAATAAGAATAAAGAGTAAAATAGTTCACGTTTCGAAATGCTTGTATATGGCGGTCACATAGCCCATGATTT
>JARJDW010018562.1:0-26572 GCA_030264715.1 Adinopsis sp. GC000173 | reverse complement strand
ACAAAACCTACAAGATCCGTAACAAATGTATATTTCATGACATTAAAATATATCCTTAGCGTTTTGAATAATAGATATAATAGTGCATATGAAACGACTGAAATCAATAAAACTATTTTAGAAAATTTTGAAAAGTCATGAAAAATGTAGCAATTTAAGGCATGCTTTATAGTATTGTAAAAAAGCAAATCACATTTTGAAACACCCCAAGTATAAAAATTCAGTTCAATGTACAAACTGGACATTTTCAGTCTTATGTACTATGAACTTCTCATCTGAGCCCAGGATGAATTTTCCAATTTTTTCAGGATTGACACCAAAGTGAATATTACTTTGTTATGATAAAGCAACACATAATCTATGTCAAAAAAGTTATAAATAAGTGCGAAAAGTGTCACTTTTACACATCAGACTGTAAATAATAATTTATTAGTTAAAAGTAATTTTTTATTTCAATTCATTAATTCCCGCTTTAAGCTAATAAAGAATAATGCGTGAATCAATTAAAAATTTATTAAATCATTAAATTTCCCATTTTTATGTGAGACTACCAGGCGCAATTAATAATTCATTATAGCGATTCGAAAAATTAAATCCTCCCAATCGTATTTTCATTAATGCGCCATAAATTTTATTGCTTATCGGAGATGAATTGAAATCGGATGAAGGCAAATCGCCTCAATCCAATGCTGGATGCGGACGGGCACATTTTTGGCTCCTCAAATTATTTAATTAAAATTTCCTCCTATATTTAATGACTTTTTGTAAGCTTTTCAAGATAAAAATGTGTAAAATGTGTAAAATGCTGCAAATTTATGTTATTTTGTATTAAAAATGATAAAATCTGACTGATTTAATTAATTTTTGGTTAAATTTCCAGTTGCAATCTTATTTTCAGTAATGTGCGATGAATTTTATGGCTTATCGGACATGAATTGAAATCGGATGAAGGCAAATCGCCTCAATCCAATGCTGGATGCGAGCGGGCACATTTTTGGCTCCTCAAATTATTTAATTAAAATTTCCTTCTATATTTAATGACTTTTGTAAGCTTTTGATGATAAAAATGTGTAAAATGCTACAAATTTATGATGTTTAATTAATTTTTGATCAAATTTCCAATTGCAATCTTATTTTCATTAATGCACGATGAATTTTATGGCTTATCGGAGATGAATTGAATCAAATGGAGGCAAATCGCTTCAATCCGGCGCTGGATGCGGGAGGACACTTTTTCTCGCTCGTCTCGAACGTGGTTGTACTGTATTATCCTCCAAAAAGAAAGTACTACTATACGCGCACACAATGAGAAAACGCGCCCTTCCTCATTCTCTACGACATTGTTTGTTATTTATGTAATTGTCGTTTATCTCGTCGCGCTGAGCCTCTGTTATGTTTCTCTTCGTTCATTTTTTTTTCGGTGGGTACTTTAAGTGAATTTTAAGTACGATCCCACACATGAAAAAACGAATATCAAATGCAGTGAGTGCGTACGTGAATAGGTTCTTTGAACTTTTAATAATATTTCGTAACGACGACGAGAGGTCCATAACTTCAGCCCGATTGCGGTGGCTCCTTTCGCCTGAAACGCTTCTTTCTCTTGACGTATGTGTAAGTGCATGTACGCTTATGGGACGAGCGCGGCGAGGTCAATGCATTTTCGGTGACAAAACAAAAGGCGCTTCCTTACGGCTGGCACCCGAAAGAAATGCATCACAATGAAAAGTATTACAATCTATCGTAGGTTACAGTGCGGCCGAAAAAAAATGAATCTCTACACACAATATAATCTTTCGATTTGGAACGCGACAAAAGAATCGAAAGATATACGGCAGAATTATTTTGGATCTTTTGCTTTATAAGTAAATGGAACGTAAAAACATTCTTTTCGCTTTAAACGCATTCAATGTTCCAGAAAATGTTTAAGAAATATAATACATTTTTCCGTGTGTTTGTTTCGCAATCGCTTTACTGTAGTAGAAGCATTACAAGTTCGAGTCAAACTTGTTTCAAGAGCAACACACAATTTACTATTGATTAAAAGTTTTGATTGATCAAAGGCGCCAGATTCCTCTGTTCAAAACATAATTTTACATCATCTTTGATATTGCGGTTGTTATGGGATACAACATTTTTGATTTTACCCTAAAATTAACGCGTTTAAAAGCCAATTTTGTAGTTGAAACCCTTCATACACTTCTAAAAAAAGTAACAATGTTGTAAAACTTGCGGTAAATGAAAGCTTGTTAAATTTGACAAACATATTTATCTAAAATTAACGTTTTCAAGACACTTTTTAATACTTATCACCATGACTTGCACTCCAAATCCTTTATAAATGTTTAAAAAATGTAAATGAAACCTTGCTAAATAACTTACAATGGTTAGTGATGATTTTAGTGCTTCTCATCACAAATTATCGATGAACTCCTTTCTGGAAAACACAAAAATGTTGTAAAACTTGCGTTAAATGAAGATTAGTTAGATAAACCAAATAATTTACGACAAATATTGATCTTTTATAACACTTTTTACTGCAAAATAGAATGAAATAGTAATTTTTACATATTTTGACCATTTTTTAAAACTTCAAAAAACTACTAAATATAAAATGTAGTATGAATCAATCAGTTTAAGACCTTTAGTTGCTCAAATCGCTATTTTCTCACACAAATTAAATCTTAATAAAAATTGTTCTCATTTAATTTAGTCGAAACTTTCCATCCAAGCATTTTGAATCAAAGTTTTTAATTTAAAAATAATTAAACCTCAATTTGAAACGAAGGTAATGTCCCTCCAAGATTACGTTAAGTTAAATCGTCATTTCAAACGACACTTTTATCTATTTTTATGAACATTGTGAAAGTTACATCGAAGACGGCAACGCATAATTCCACCGATTAGATTTTTCAACCAACAACCATATTTTTATTTCACATTAAATTATCGCCTCAACTATAGTTGGTGTGATGAAACATCGAATCGTTACCGTATTGTGTGTATATGTGTGCATACAGTAAAAATTGCGCAACGATCTCCCGATGTCCATAACGCGAGCCTCATTGTGGCTGCTGCTGCGCCGTTTCATCATCATGAGTTACATCGCGCGCGAGCGAGGTCAATGCATTTTTTCGGTGACAGCCCAAATAGAAAAGAACTGAGTGCGTGTGTGCTGCAGCAGGGAAACAAAAACGAATTGGGGAATCGAGAGAAAAAAAAAACGCACACAACGTGCGGCCACAAACAACGCACGAAATCATAGAAAATTCACGCATCGCACCAGGGTTGGAGATTCACGGGTCTTTGACAAAATGGGATTAACAAATTTTGTTATGAAATAATGGTTAAGCTCTTTCGATACATAAATATGGTTGTCCCGAACTGTATGCAGTTTCTGAAAATGCTCAGAAATCCACGAAAATCATACAAAATTTAAAAATTTCAAGTTTATCGTCTGAAAAGAAGTAAAACATTTGAATTTTGCTCTGACTTTTGTTGATTTCTATAACATTTCTAGAACGGCATAATTTATGATATTAGGTGTTGGGCTACCCTAGACAAGCGCGCCTGACAGTTTGGAAACCACTAATCTAGAGAATTTTGTTGCTATTTTAAGCTTGTCCTGAGGTTTTCAGTCATATTACCAATGAGTTTGATGAAATTTCAAATAACCTAAAAAAATTGAGTTGCTATATGCTTTCGATTTTAATCGGAAATTTACTACCTTATTGGCAATATTATTACAATTACTTGCAAGCCCCGAGCAAGTGCCTTGCCTGCCTTATATCTAGTGAATTAGGCCCTGTATCTCTAGATGTTTTTCGACTTTAATAGGAATTTGATTATCTTATTGACGATACTGTTGCAATGAATTGCAGGCCCCGAGTAAGTGTCTTGATTGCCTTAAAATGAGTTAGACCCTGCATCGAACATCTTTGGCGGCGCTCCCGCTCAGGCCACAAGTTGTCGATGGTTGGTGATGGTGGCAGTGCATTGTTGTGCGAGGGGCGCGCGCGATGCGTGTAGTAAGCAAGCAAGCAAGCAAGCAGCCGGCGTTATTTTGGCAGTATTGATTCGTTTTCGACGTGCTGTGTGCTGCTGCACAGCACAGCACAGCACACAGCGCGAAGGAAGGAAGGGTCCGCAGGACGTTGAACCCCGCACAGCACGTGTGGAGCGCGGTCCACGTGCTGAACCTGGCTCTGCTTACCCTAGTTTTGGAGCCGTTTTCGAATCTCCTCTGGAATGGAACGACGGCGCTGTCCACACACGGGCAGCAGTTGTAGTATTTCGGCGATATGAACTGGCGTAACCTTTGCGCCGGCCATCACACGAAATATATTTATTTATCGTTCGGGTTGTTGCATTCGCCACTAAACGTTGTTGTTGTTACACAATTTGCTTTTGGGTAATTGGGTTGACTGAATGCGTGTTCAATTTTAACCAACAACAATTATTATGTTGAGCCCATGACGATATTTAATTAACAACAATTTTATATAACTATTAAATAATGTTGATTCTGAACATTGCGCACCGTTATTTATTTTTTTGAGTTAATCAATGAAAAATCATGCAAATATACGAAAGACTATTGTGCGGTAGTAAAATTGTTATTGCAATATTTTATTGTTATTGCTTCATACTTCATTTAAAGTTAAAATATTTAAAAGTTTTTATTATTACCATCTTGATTATGGCCGTAAATAATAGTTTATACAGGATTTATTGAAAATTAAAGACCATAATATTTGAATTCATTAAATTATAATTAGTTAATTATTTATTGCAGCGCAGAATAATTCCACCATTTTTCCCACTCTCTCTTATCGTAAATTACTTTTGATTGATCAAAGCCTTCACATTTCCTATGTGGAGAGAAAGAAAGCATTATCGTTTGATGCGACGTTCGTAAAGAAAGTGAAACATCTTCATTAAACCTGTCTTGTTTTCGAATTTTAACTACATTTTTCCAATGAGAAAACGTTTTTATCAAATTTATTGCTGCAATTCATTGTGCTTATCATTCCATTCCAATTTTATCTTTAATAATTTTAAAATAAATAACAACATTTGGTAATAATTTTGCATTAATTAAAGCTTTTGGACGATTTTTAAATTGGTAATTAAGTAATTTATATAATATTTACCAACTTTTTTACTTAATTTCATAAAATCTTAACATTTTTCAGTACATATCGCTCGAAAATGCACAATCAACTCCGTAAACTTAGTTTAGCTGTTATTTAAATCTAATTTTATCGAATGGAGTGTGATAAGGAAATTTATAATTTATGAAACTTGAGTAGTAATCAACTTTAGGTTAATACTTAATAATCTTTAAAAATTTGTACCTAATTTGTATCGCTTTTCTTAATTATTGTTAAAAATTTGTTGCCAAGTATGGTGCAATTCATAACGAGCGTTTAAAATTAGTCTAAGCTCATGTTAAGCTCAGCTTTGACGGTCCTCCGATATTATAAGACATTGCATTGTTTACTATTAGTTTCGTATACGCAGTTTTAAGTACCTACGTATACTACTAAGCCCCATCGCGACGACAACGCTAGTAAACATGATGGGGAAAATGATGCTATATAAGCAATATCAACAGTGTAAAATTTTCAACAAACCTAGTTAATTAATAAAATTCCAATCTCTAGGATGAATTTAAGTTTAAAAATATGCTGAGATGAGATTTAAATGTTCAGGAATTTTGAAATGAAGCACTCAGGCGAACGAAACATGTTTTATTATCAAAATCCACCCCCATGTACGCTTCATTCATCGTAAGATCTCAAGTATCACTCCAACTGAGGTATCTCAAAATCTAACGCTGAAATAAAATAAAACAGCACGTTTTTTATTCGCAATAACGTCATCTCATTGATTAAGAAAGCTGATGATTGATCAAAGCGCTTGACAATCAATCGCAATCAAAACTCGAGAGATGATCGTTGCGCATCGATGCGGTGCAGATAACCAAAATCCAATTTGTTCCTTGGTGCCTATTCCCATGCGACGACGCTCCACTGTTACCATTTCCAAATAGCGATTTCCCTGAATGGAAAACCACCCAAATACTTACCCTAACAATACACAATAATGCACGCAACAAAGCACCATTGTCATCTTTTTTTCGTTTTGTGTGTGTGTGTGTGTGTGTGATGATGGAACGCAATCAAATTTGAATTTTCGATGGTTGGCGGCGAAACCGCAACAACAGTAGCGTTTTGCTACAATAGCTTGCATCAATCATTTGATTTCATTTCGCGTGCCGGGAAAATGATAAATTATTTTACGACTGCAAATTGATAAATTCGAGTTATTTTCACTGTCAGAGAAATATTGATTGCGTGAATAAAAGTGTAGATTACCCACCGCGTGCGAAAATTTAGAATTATATGTATTGTTTTTAATATTCATTCAAAAGAATCAGAAAATTTACAGCAAAATTGAGTGACTTTACACTTAAGTTCCATTTTCAAACAATTGACGATTCGATGAACTCCTGGATTAATCATCTGATAATCTAACAACATGATAAACCTATGTACTGACAATCTAATATTTTAGGAAACTGGTAAACTAATGAACTATGGATCTAATAAACTGATGGTAAATGATCTCAAAAATTGATTTAATGGACTGCCGAACAGATATTTTTAGAAACTGATAAACTGATGGATTAAAGTTCTCATAAAATAACGATCTGAAGAATTGAGTATTTGAGAAACTGATGTTTAAACGTTCTAGCGATCAAACGATTTGATCATGTGACAAGCTGACGGACTGACGATCTTATATTTTTTAAAATTAGTTAACCTAACAATCTGAAGAATGAAATGTTTGACAAATTGATGAATTTACAGTCTGATATTTTTGGGTATTGACTGATTGATGCGCTAACAATCTGAAGAACTAATGGATTGACCATCAAATGGTCTGACACTTGATATTGATACATTTACCATATAGTCCAGACCTCTCTCTATCAGATATTCGTTTATTTCACTCCTGGTAAAACTCTTTGATTATTGAAACCTATTAAAATACCTACTACCTTAACAGTTTATGGTCAAGTCTTATAAACACGAGCTTATAAAATTAACATACAAATAATTCATGAATTCATGACTTGGACCGACACATGACCTAGCTGTAGTATTAAACACACTGCAGTAGTAACATAACTAACAAAATTTTAAAAAACTAATATTGAATGTACTTACTATAATTTATGATTAGTGCTAATGTAAGTAATCGCTGCTTTATCGCTTGTGTATGATGTTAAAACTTTGTGGCTGAAATAATATAGCAAGTCGATTCGATAAAGTTTCGAATTGCTAAAGATCATTAAAAAGGCATTAGCTGTGCATCTTATCTAAATTTAACAGATGCTTTATTTTCCATTCGTCAATATAAACGACGGCGGGTCGTGCTTCCAGCGCACAATATCAAATTTAGGCTTTTTAACGATTTGCTAAACAAAACACGTCCTCAAAAACATGTGTGTGAAATGCGGCGACGTTTTGTTTTTCTTCTTTCTGATGTGCGTTGTTGATAATAGAAAATGATGTGACAATTATGTGTCGGGAAAATATGCTGTTGCGGTGGAAACAATTTACTGTTACGGCACTGCGCTAGAAAAGGGAGCGACGCTGCCGGTATACATACTTTATCGAAGGGATAACAACCCTAAAATCTATTTGTATTTTTTTACAAGTCATTTTATTCCAATACCTTGCCACCTTTATTCTCTTCTATACGTACCGAAATACGAGCGCGGGCATAAATACGGGATGTTCTCGTTTTTCGACTTCATTTTCATAATCCGCACAATGTATTGTATATACGGGATGTTTTCAGCATGAAATTCATATCTTATCGTGCTAATCTTGCACGAATAAATCTTGCCGCATAGAATAGCTGGATGATTTATGTGGAGTAGCATGGCGTTCTTTTCGGTCTTTTGTCGATTCGTACCAAATGAACAAAAAACGCTAATGGAAGCAAATTGAAATATTATTTGAAGTTGATGTTAAAATACTTATTTATATATTTTAAACGTGTTGGATGTATTATGTACGCTTCGTGCCAAATGAATCTTGGGCTGCGGGCGAAAACTACGAAGCGAATTTAAGCCTTAAATGTCCAGGTGAATTATATATATAATACAAAGAGATAATTTATGATGCAGCTACTTTAAGCTGCCCAATTATATCAAGCTGGAAGTTGGTATAGATATTTTGGAAGATTCATGAAACATTATTATTAAAAATAAAAAAAGGAAGCAACACGCGTTTCGAAGCATCATTTTGTCCAATTATATCATGCTGGAACATATTGATACTTTCCAATTTATATATTTTAAACAAAACACGCTTGAACAACCATATTTAAAAAAAAAGACTTAATTTTGCAGTTTTTCACAATTTCAACACAAAATTAAAAAATTAAGAAACTTACTTGGCCAACGTAACTAATGCTTTGTAATTGTTAAAGTAATATTTAGTTAAAATGTATGAATGCTACTGTTTACTTAAAGTCTATAATACTAATTTGTGCTAGAAATGTTTCTTTTCCTATCCTTTATGCGATTTTATCCTTTATAAATGAAGCTAGAAAGATGTGATCTTTTATTTTGTTTAAAATGTCTTTATTGTGAACAAATGCACTTTTTGAAGTTTATATACAAGTATAAGAGATTTTTTAATCAAAAATGAAAAATTATTTATTTTTTAAATAAAAATGTAAAAGAAAATGCAAAAGCTCAAAATTTGTTGATAAAACTGCTTTTTTAAGAAAGTGGATTTCCTTTTTTACACTTTCTAGAAGATCTTTACATAAAATTGGAAAATTATTCTTTCTAAATGAGTTAGTAAACGTACATTTTGATTAAAAATCAGAAATTTGGGAATAAAACTTGGTACAAATATTAAACAATGAGAATATATAATATGTATAACTTTTATTACTGTACAAAAAATCTTTGCACTAAGACTAGCGAATGAATCTGCTGTAAATGCTCAATTTTCATCCAAAATTGAATAAGACAATTTTGTATTTTATTACTGTACGTTTGAAACGTACTGTACATAGATGCATGTTTTATTTGAACGTGTCACTGTTTTAAGTACCATTGAGTAATCCCAAAAAAAAACTAGAAAGCTATCATGTCATTACAATATTATTTCCCCAAAAAACACACACACACACACACACAACAAATAACATAATTAAAGGGTAATTACAATATTAATGTAATTTGTACATTTGATTCCATTGTAGGATATCGTTACAACCACGGTAAATATTTATGTTGTACGCACGCAATAATTTTTGCTGATGCGTTCGTTTTTTTTTTCAATGCTATTTTTAGTTAAACAAAACACAACCTTGCCTAACATGTAATAAATTGCCTTTTACCATTTTTATTTGCAACAGCACACAACAGAAACGAAACGAAAAAAAAACAACAATATATGAAGAAACTTAGCTGGTAATTTGTTTTTATTTACAGCTATAATAAAGTTTTGAAGACGCAAGAAAATGAAAGTTTCACCTTTTCAACAACAACGCATTTAGCTGATTGACTGTGTGCGCACATTAGGTGTACATCGCTTGGAAAATCGTAATGTACGCGGATTTGTAAATTACATCACTCGCCAACAATAGATGAGTTTTATTCGCTAAAACTGCGCTATTAATTCTTAACCATTCCACTTGTAATTAAATTTAACTTATGGTAAATGAGAATTCAGTGTTAGAAAAATTCATAAACCTCTTAGAGCTTGGTTGTACGTTAAATAATGAAGAAAATTTCAATCGGCTACATAAAAACTTGAAATTTATAACATATTTACATAAATAAAGTAAACAAATCAAAGAAGTTTTAACGTAGATTTAAGAAATATCCCGACAAAACTGCAAAAATAGTTGAGAAATATAAGACGCGTATGTTTAATACTGATCGCATCTTTAATTCTCAAAAATGTTTGTTGAATTTGGAAAATTGTTGTTCATGACAAATCTTGAAAATGGTAATGTACGCGGATTTGTAAATTACATCACTACAAACAATAGATGAATTTTATTCGCTAAAACTGCGCTATTCATTCTTAACAATTCCATCCGTAATTAAATTCAACACTTAGTAAATAAGAATTCAGTGTTGGAAAAATTAATAAACTCCTCAGAACTTGATTGCATGTTAAATAATGTAGAAAATTTCAGTCAGTTACACAAATACACGAAATTTATAAAACATTTGTATAATGAAAATAATCAAGTCAATGATTTCTTATCAAAAGTTGCATATTCTTGTAGCATAAATTTAAGAAATGTCGCAATAAAACTGTAAAAATTATTGTAATTAAATTTGTTGTTAAATATAACAAGCATATACCTATTAATTACCAAAGTTATTGGATTTTGTTAATTATTTGTTCTATAAGTGCAATCCTGATGCCATATACAGGTTGCGATTACACTATAATTAGTTATATCTAATAACAAGCTTTTATGAAAAATGCAAAAGTATTTAAAAAACAAAGTAAAAGCAAACAGTTTTAGATGTAAAATTATGTAGATCATTTCAATCAGAACCATAAAAACTTGAAAATTTACAAAGGAAAGTAATCTAGAAACATTACTGAAACCTTTCCTTTGACAATTCCATTTTCATTTGTTACAAAAGTTGAATCGTATGACAAATAAAATAAACCAATATAAAATTTTACGTTTTACTTAAATAACCAAAGAAAGATTTCAATGAGCAAGATAAAAACAAAGTAACACGAAACTTTACTGAAATAACTGTTTGATAACTTTTTAAAGACAATTAAATCGAAGTATTTTTATTAAAAGTTAAATTACACGACAATTTTGGAAAGTTCAAACTTTAATAAAAACGTAAAATTAGTTAAGACATTGAGAAAATCAATAAATTAATGTTGACCGTTTTTCATACATTTTAAAAGTTTTTTTAAAGCATGAAAATGAATTTACAGAATACTTTTTTACATGTTATATAATGTAAAAAACGTACATAACAAAGCAATCTTAAACTTACTGAAATAAATTTTTGTTTGACAATTTTATAACGATTATTATTAAATCGAAACATTTTTATCAAAAGTTGAATCGCATGAGAAACTTCTTCATGATAGACCAGTATTTTATTTAAACTTAGAAAATACTGTAATAATAACATACAATTCATGAAATTAGTTAAGAAACGCAATAAAAACAATAAATTGATTGAGCGAATTTTAAATGTGATAAACTATTTTTACAGAACACTTTTTATATGCTAAATAAAAATACAAAACCTATAAATTAATAAAATTGCCCAACTTAAAAACATTACTCAGGACTTTTTTTGACAGTTTCATAATGATTTTGATTCAACAGGGACATTTTTGTCTTAAAGTTGAATTCTATGGAAAAGTTTCTTCAGGAAAAACTATCAGATCGTTAAAAGGAAGTAAATTTGAACAATAAACCTTTAACAACAACAGAAAATTCATCAAACAATTGAACAAATCAGAACAAATAATGAAAAAAATTATAAACTAAGACAAAAATAAGTAATAGAAAATGTTAGTTATTGAAAAGTGCATGATGATGATGAAAAAGTCAATAATATGACAAGCTTTTAAAAAGTTAAAGCACATTTTTCTCAAATAAAGTAAACAATATGATATTACTGAAAAAATTGTCAAGATGAAAGCAATACAACGAAGAAAGTAAACAAATTTAATGGAACGGACATAGAAAATAAGTCATCTAAAGCTAATATAAATTTAAATAAAATAATGCACCATTTAATTGAGTAGAAAAAATAAATGTTCAGAAATCAACAATAAATCTAATTTAAAGACGTTATAACTCTATTTGAACTTGAATTATCTGTCAAACTTTTAAAAAGTTAAAACACATTTCTCTCAAATGAAGCAAACTAAGTCATATTACTGAAAAATTTCTAAATATGGAAGGAATTCAACGAAGACAGTAAACAAATCGAATGGAATGAACAAATAGAGAATAAGTCACCTAATTCTCGACACTAAAATTTCAAATAAAATTGTAACTATTCAATATAAATTCAAAAATCAACAATACATCAAATTAAAAAACGTGATAATAACAAATACATTGTTAAGATTATGTAAACTTGAATAATGCAACAAACTTTTAAAAAGTTGATGTAGAATTTTCACAAATTCATATTCAAAGTCATATTACGCGAAATATTGTTAATATGAAAGGAATTCAACAAAGAAAGTAAACAATTTTACTGAAACACACAAATAGAGAATAAGTCACCTAATTCTCGACACTAAAATAATTTTTTTTTAAATATATAAAAGAATCAACAATAAATCCAATTAAAAAACGTGATAATCACAAATTTATTGTCAACATCTTTTTTATATTTGAATAATATGACAAACTACTACTAGTAGAAGTATATTTTTCTCAAATTTATATTCAAAGTCATTAATTCGAAAGGAATTCAACAAAGAAAGTAAACAAATTATGAATAAGTCACTTGAAATAAGTATAAATAAAATAATATGCAATTTAATTGTGTAGAAAACAATGGAAAGTGTTACATCAAGAACGTTTATAATCGTTTAATTTGTGAGACAATCAAATTATGCCCCTTTCTCGATTTGCATAAATTTGATATGCGCGTACACCCAAATTATAGAAATAATGAAATGGCTGTAATCAACACCACACAGCGATACTATCGTGACGTTTACGATTGAAAGAGAATCGTACCAGTGCATGTAAAGTGTACATGAATCGTCGTCGCTGGGCCGTGGCCGCGCTCGAATTTCCCTTCGCGCGCGGTCAGGAAAACAAAACAAACAAAACCAGGAGAGAAAAAAGCATATAATCAAAGATTAATTTCGATTAAATGCGATGCCTACTGGCGGTTTAATTGCTTCCCGTAACGTTTCCTGGAGCTGTAACAACCGAGTGGATGGGAGCCGAAACGAAGGGACGGGGGCCGCCGCGCACGTTACGTGATGATAGTGTGTGTGTAGTAAAGTGCGTGATGCGGTGCGTTTTTGTAGGTCGTTGGGTCGAGGACCGCGCTCCACGTGCAGCAGCAGCACTAACACAAGCAACAACACAACGCCGCTGCTGCTGCGCTGCGTCGTCGTCGTATGTACTCGTCTCCATCCAAACAACCTGCAGATCGTCGTCGGTTTTTGTTGTTACGACACGCCGAAATTTCGTTTCGTACATTGACCAGCGTCTAACTGAATCGGTTTGCGCAATCCGAAAACGCTATAGCTGGCTAGCTGGCTGGTTGAATGCCTCGCAGCACGTCGACGTGCTTTTTATCATCGTCGCTGCCATTACGAATGCAACATTTATTGCATTGACTCCGCGATATACGCGCTGTTATAACCGAAAAATATTTATTAAATATTCTATTTCTTAACCGAGAGTAAAATCAATTTAGAATTTTAAGAAATTTAAATTTCTTTTAGTCCTAACAACTTTTATTCAATATAAAACAAAATTTGTCTTTCTCATTGCCAGTAAGTTAACTGGCATTTTTTAGCAAAAAATACAGCAAAAATGTTCAAAAAAGTAAACAATGTGGAAGACTTAAAACTTGGCTGGTTGGTTGGGTGCCTCGCAGCAATTCGACGTGATTTTTATCATCGTCGCTACTATTACGAATGCAACATTTATTACATTGACTTATTAAATATTCTATTTCTTAATCGAAAGTAAAAGCACTATCAAAATAAATTTAGAATTGTAAGAAATTTACATTTTTCTGGCCCTAACAACTTTTATTGAATATAAACACAAAATTTGTCTGCTTTTAGTAAATTGGAGGTTTCTTAGTAAAAACGTGGCAAAGAAGTTAAAACAAAATATAAAAATGTCGAAATATTCAAAAATGACAGTTGTTTGAAATATTTTCGAAAAGCTCTTTATAAATTCATCATTGTCCAACTCATTTTTATTGAATATAAACACAAAATTTATAAAAACAATGACAATTTGTTAGATTTTCACGAAAAAATTGTTTTCCGAATGTTGTGTAATAGAATTTAACTCCAGATTGTACGCCACCAGCGTTTCTTAATAAATTTCTAAAATAATACTGTAAAATCGCTGGAACATTCTAATATTAAGTAAAATTGAGAAGAACATGGTATTTTATAATACCATACCTACTTATTATCGTTTAAAGCAGCGCTACCCAACCTGAGGTAGTTTAGGAGTACTGAAAAATTTAGTTATTATATCCATCGCACTAAAAATCATTGATAACTTTCTTGTCTTGGCATTTAAAATCAAAGACTTTCTTTTTAAACTTGGAATCACAACGACGCAACTTCACTCACATTGATACGATTTGTGTTACTCATCGTCCGATCAGAAAAAAGTGTACCGCCGATTATATTTACGATGGCATGGGTAATTTATTTTTCCGTCACAACCAAACAATTTTTTCAAAGTTTTTCAACCATTTAGCAAAAATATCCAGCAATGTCAAATTATTCTTAAAATATTGCATTAGCTTTATCTACTTCTCACTAAAAATCTTTCTTATCTTCTTATTTAAAGTCATTCAAAAATACAGCATACGAAAATGAAAAGACTTTCTTTACAACTTGGCATCACAACGACGCAACATTGATCGCATTGATACGATTTGGGTTACGCATCGCGCGCTTATATTTACGATGTCTTGCGGCCGTGCGGATGCAGCGAAAGCGTTCATCATCCCGTCGCCGTCATCGTCCGCGTTTTTATTTTCTTCGTACGGGCATGTTGTTGTTGCGCGTTTACGGTAGCACACTTCGTCCTATAGCTTGGTAGGCGTTTGCGGTGTGGCGTGTGTGTGTATGTGTATGTATCAGCTTACCGCGCTCGCCGACCATAAATTTCTTTTGATGGCCATCGTATGATTTGTGTGTGTTGAGCAGCGCTTCGACGTTATACATTGTTCGTGCGCACAAATACACACACGTACATATGTGCTCGCATTTTTTTTTCGTTTTAATTAGATTTCCTGCCGATGCAGGTTGCGGTTGTTGCATCATTGCTTCCTCAGAGGTAAATATTTTCAGCATCATCATGTTCCTCAAACATGCAATGCCAAAGATCAAGGAAAAATCGGAAGAAAATCACCAACATTTCTTTACGCAAAGATAAATCTAACTAAAATGATTAGAATATTTAGTTGAACGCCTGTGTGCATCGCGCCCCTTACGCACTCATTGTAGCGACATCTCCTATTGCTCGGATTACATTGAAATTCTAGAAGTAAGGTAAAAGTACCTATAATAAGTCATATAGATACTTATAATGGGCGAGCTTTTAATAAAATAGCAGAGCTAAGCTCTTGTTGCAATCCGCAAGTTTAACTAAGTTTAATGTAACATCAAGGCTTCCAAGGCTACATCTCTAGCTGTAATAGGTACCTCATTGTTATTCCGTTTTTCATTTTTCGTTAAAACCTGAAATGCTTTGGTGGAAAAAGCAGGAAATCAAAGAAAATCGCAAAAAAATCATAGAAATTTGGAAGTTTGAGGAACTTGACGATGCTAAAAAAATTGGGACACTAAAAGTGATTAGAAACATTAGTTGAACGTCTATGTGCGTCGCACCCATTGTAGCGACGCCTCCTATTATTCTAATTAGACTAAGATTCTAGAAGTTTTTCGTTAAAACGTTATATACTTTCATGGAAAATGTCGAAAATTAATGTAAAAGATCGCAAAAATTGGTTTCAGAAACATGACGGTGCTAAAAAATAATTTGGACACCAAAAGTGATTAGAAACGTTAGTTGAACTCCAATGTCCTTCGCATCCCTTTGCACGCATTGTGTCGACGCCGCTGATTGTGCTTCAATCGGATCGGACGCGCCATGCATTTAGAAAACTTTTACGGATGACAAGCAGATTCTGATTGAGTCGTTGGAACACTACCGCATAATATATAAAAAGCGATAATTACGCACTACACATTATTTGATACGTGCGCCAATTAGCAATTCAAATATTTGTTCATCGTTCGATAAATATTGATATGTTTGCGCATCGAAATTAATTTTATAACGTACAGGATGGATAAATATAAAGTAGAATCCTTTCAAAATATAAATCGCTACACCATTAATCGAACAATTATATTTAATTAGTAAAATTACACATGTTTTAATTATAGAAAGATTGAAAATGTATATGTGTGTGGATAATTTGTGAATGCAAAACCATTACATTGTCGGGATAAAATAAATAAATTTTAAATTAGTTTTTGAATAGTAAATATGCTGCATTTAAAAAATCAGTTAAATAACAGTATGTTAAAGGCAATAAATGTGCAACTTTAATGAGTTAAACACATAATTATTGAACGTTTAATAACACGAATATTCAGCATAACTAAGAAAAATCGTTAAACTTTTAACTATTTGTTCTTACAACTGTTCGGCTATAAACTTTTGTCAATAATCGCCGCAAAAATGTCTAAATAAGTAATTTCCATTAAATGAAATAAATCTGCGCTATTTAAATGCATTTTTAATTAAATTCTCAAAATTTTAGTGGAAGAAAACTAAATCACATTTAGAAAAACGAAATTTAAGAAAATATATGAAATTTGTAATTATTTTATCTTCACATTTATACCAGATGTTCAAAAATTGCTGCCTTTTCGAACGATTTTTAATGTATAATATAATAAATTTGAAACAAATTACCTACAATAAAAGTAAGAAACTTTAGAGATAAAGACAGAAATTTTTCCAATTTTGCTTTGAATTTTGAATAAATTTAAAGAAACTTGATCCAAAAATGAGAAAATTTCGGAAACAAATCTATATTATTATTGTATAATGGCATCTCGACAAGAAATTGTCACAGAGTATGGAAATATATAGAAAAGAGTAATGATTTGTGATTGTGACCAACTATTCTTTAAAATTTTCCTAAAATTTACAACATTATTGTCCTTTCAAACAATTTATAAAAAGTTTGAGGAAAATTGCTCTAAAAATGAGAAATATAAAAAAATAAATGTAAATTGTCATTGTATTTTATCATCGTATAGCATCTCAAAATCATAGAATATGAAAATGTTTAGCTTTTTGTACTAAATGCACAAATAGCTATTAAAAACAACAATGATTTGTCATTAAGCAAATGCATGCATGCAATTTTCCATACATGCTTTAAGAAAAAGTTTCAGATAGTACAGTTTCAATGCAAGGTTAGTTAAAATGGGACCATCCGTTTTATATAATGTTTAGAAAAAGTTTACATAATAATTTTTGTTTTTCTCTTCTAATCACTCTGTATAAATAAAGAGAATATTAAAAAGAAACTTTTGTTGTTTTACAAATAATCTATGAATTTTTAATAGAAATTTAGGTTAGCCCACAAAATGCTTGTCGATGAGACAAAGACATTTTCTAGCATGCAATGAAACTTTTTTTGATCGTTAAACAAATATTTTGAATGTTAAGCACTTAATACTGTGTAATTTAACCAAAAAAAGGGCACATAGGTAGCAATCAAGTTGATTAAAATCAATATCAAGCATATTTGAGACAATGGAAATTTATACCTAGCTGTAGTAGACTGCCTGCGCGAATAAAAGGCACATTAATCAATTTTTGATGTCCGTACGCTGGGTTGATTTATTCCACTTTTTGCGGTTAATTTGATAAAGAAATTTGCAATAAAATATTTGATGGATCACATCGTAATTGCATGTGAAATCGTACGAATTAATAAACTGCGGCTATACCATAAATAAATTAACCATACGCAAAACGTTATTTCGACAACATTAATGTGACTTGTTTAAATATTTTTGCGCGTGCGATTTCGTTTTTATTGTCGAACGGTTTTGCATCTACGACGCGAACACAAATTTTAATGATTTTTCTTGGTTGGTTTGAATATTTGTTGTTAAATAATTATGCGTGTCCGCTCATTAAACAGTTTTCTCTCGGTTGGAATCTTTCACAACATTATTAAGGAATTTTATTGCAATTTTGATAAATTTGCTTCACTTCATAAAAATTCTTTAATGATTTTTAGTCAATAATTGGTTGCAAATTCATGAAAATGTGATTTTTATGTAAGTTAATCAAGTAAATTTCATTTTGAAACAGTTTGCTTGAAATTTTTATAATTTGCAAACCAGGGTACAGATAGATCTAAAAATGCAGTGTAAAAATGGAATTACACCTCATCAACTAAAAGTAATCTATTTTAAAGGAGTTCCCCAAAAGATTATGATAGCTTTAAGGGTTACATGAATCGACAGCTTAAACATTACTGCTCTTTATTAATCGCGAGCCTCCGCGGGCTAGTTGGGACGATTTTTAAACAAAACTGCAGACAGGTCTAAAAATGTTAAGCAACAACCTCAGGTACCAAAAGTGAAACTCTTCTACACTCTGTTTCTAAGGAGTTTTTCTAAGAAAATATGATAACTTTAAAGATTGCGTGAATCACCAGTTTCAATATACTGCTCATTACCAATGGTGGACCTCCAAAGCCCAATTGTAGAATTTTCCGATTAAACCAACAGATAAATCTAAAAATGTTGGGTAAAATGAAATTACACCTCAGGCCCTCAAAGCAATATCTATTCTACTATTCCACACTGTTTCTAAAGAGCTCCTCCAGAAATAATATGATAGCTTTAAGACCACTGCTTATAATCAATGCAAGGCTTGAGTAACGTATTTGTGAGCCTCAATTATCAATTGGATGTATACATTTCCTACAAATTGTTAGTTTTAATATCTCCAAGTTGTTTAAACATTTAATTTTAGAGAAATATACTTATTTAAATTATTCTTTGATCCTTGGTATTATATAATACATAAATTTTTATTAAATCGAATTTTAAGAAAATTGTAAAAAATTGCATTCTTCTAATTATCCCAACAATTTTGACAAAAATTGTGAAATGTTCTGATGGTAAATCAATGAAAAAATTACAAAAATTTTTATAACAAGCAAAAAATCCCTCAAAAAACATAATGTTGAGCAAAATTTTTATAATAACAGCTAACTTTATTCAAGAAACACCAAATTTTTTAGTTACCATCCATATTTATCATTTTTCGCTTAAATTTTGGTCGCGATATGAAAAATAATCAGCAATTAAGTAAAACTACTTATTTAACGAATAATTTGATGAATTCGTAGACGCGTCCCATATAACATGCATCATCGCCGTTTCCATACAAACGTTATCATAGCATTCAAATGCGTCATCTTTAACATTTCAAACATGCACTTGACATAGCAACAACAACATCAAAAACGACAACAGCAACAAAAATAAGCGAAACTTATTTTATGCACAACTATTATTATTTAATGCATTTTCTAATTTATTATTGTCGCCATGCAACGCGAACTTTATCATTTAATTAGTTTGCTGTAAACCGCATGAATTATTCAAGTTTATGTAAGCCATCGTTTTCTCCCAAAGTTGAGTTTCTACAAGAGCGAGGAAATTCGAATAATGATATATTAAAGTTTTGATTATGCTGTTCAACAAAGTTAGGCTTGTGCTTGTGTGTTGTGCTTGGATTGCAGGAAGCAAACGATTCGTTGTTCCTATATAACGATTTACTTACGCAATATTTTATTGCGTTTGTTACGATGGCGCGACTGATGATGATAGGTCGATGACAACGATTCGAAACTATGTCTATACTTTTTATCTGAAGCCGAGCATTATGTTTGTACGTGGGCTGGGCAAATGTTGATTTGGCCCAAAAATCACACTCGTTGTTGTTTAATCAACAATGTCGATGAGAAACCTAAACCGCATTCAAAACTTAGCTTTAAAGCTTCACAATTCAATAATCACATTATATTAATTATGAATCTATGAATAATGCATAATTAAACTAAACTAATTTTGCCTTTTACCTCAAATTTCCATACTTATTGAAAACCTTTCACTAAAAATCTTTTAAATAAAAAAACTATTCATGAGAACTTACAATTTTTTTACTGTTTTAAAATATTTTTTTAATAAAACTAGGCAATTTTAAACTAAACTAATGGTTTGTCATGTAACAAACGCAAAAAGTTGCCACTTTACGGCAAGAGACAGAGGAAACCAGCTTTTCTGCACTTTTGATAAGTTCATAAATCAAAGAGTATTTTTGCATTTCCATACTTATCTCAAAATTTATTAATTTGGTTATTGATATTAACTTTTTAACACCCATCTTTGCTAAAGTCAAGAAATGTCAATGTTGGGGCTTTGATATTACGATTTGTGTTTCTCCCTATTTTATATTTAAGTGCAATTTTTGGAAACTATTAGTTCAAATTGCCAAATAATGAAATTTAGTGGATAAAAATACTAGAAAAATGTAAAAACCAAATTATGTTGTATAATGTTTAGTATCTAACTTAGTGCAATCCATATATTTATCAAAACATGATTCTGTATCTATTTATAATATATATTTACTACAATATTTTGATGTATATTTACTTTTTTAACACACGTGTTAGTAATAAACTTGTATATTAATTAACAACAAAATCAATAAAATTAGCTGTTTAAGTGCAATAACATATTTACTTTTGATGATTGAGCAGACACGAAAAAAAAATGCAATTAATTTTACGTTGAAAAAATGCGACAAAATAGTTGCAAATTAATCGTAATGAAAGTTGAACGCATTTTAATCTCATATAATTTGTCTAACAATAGACGAAGCAACTAAGAGCGAAGATTATTACTATGTGCTGTTGATGTTGTTATAGTCATTTCATATTAATACGATTTTTTTTTTGAGTTTGAATGTAGGGAAGTCGCTGTGTGATGACAAACTCTTCCTTCGTCGTTGCTAACTTCCTTTCATCAAGATGTTTAATGACAGTGATAAATTTAATCTAACAACATTCACTTACTTGGAATCCTTGACTTTGTGTGTGACAAAAGCAAACGAAATTTGTGCTCGATTTAATGTGTACGCGCGGCGTTTGAAGGCTATTAGAGATTATTTTCTCAAGTAGACAAAATAATAGTTTCAAAATATTACATTGTACATATTTATAGCGAAACGGCGCGACGCATACATTGGCAAATATTTTTTTATCAAAACCAAACGCTGCGTGTTATCTCAAATATTTACTATAAAATTTCATTGATCAACTACCAAAATACGCGTGCAGTGCGCAACAATTTCGCTATCCTTATACACTTTTCTGAATGAACGACGATTTGGATCTATAAATAAGTTTATCACACAAAAAGCGTAAATATAAAAAAGTGTGTGCACTTTTTTTCGGATATGAATGATGATTGATTAGTTTATATGTGTATAATGTTTCAATCTTGATGCCCGATTAGAAAAAAACAAATACTTTCAACGTATTTTTAAAACAGCGCAGCGCAGCGTCTACATATTTAATTTATTTTTAAGTGATTTATCACTATTGACATTATTATCGATAATGCTTTATTAATAGTGTAACAACATTTTTATTACTATAGATAGATTGTATTTTTTGCTTGCTATATACGATTCAATCGCCACTTAAAAATAGCAATTTTCCTGCAATTTAAACGAAATTATTTCCGATGACTTTGGCATAAACAATCAACGGCAGGAAGATTCCGCAATTATATCCAAGCAACAAATAATTAACGTTAAATAGACGATGTTTGAACAATTGAATATAAATTAATTCAAACGCAAACAATTTGCAGCGTGCACACATCGTTGCAGAAGGCAATTAGCTATTAATCATGGAGATAATAATGCAAGCTTAGATTGAAGAAAAATATTGATAAAATATAGTGAAAATTGGATATATTTTGTTAATTTCATATAATTACTTTGTCTAACTAAAAATGAAGCAATAGTAATTAAATAACTTTTACTCCAATTGAAAATATTTTAAACAAGTGTGTGTTAGACAGTTTTGAATTTAACTAGTACATGTTAGAAAAATCTAAAGGCATTTAGATGTTACAAGAAAGTCTTTACCAAACAAATGTGTCTATAAAATAATTCTTTGCCTTTTGGAATGACTTTATAAACATGATGTAACGACACCTAAGTAACTGATAATCATTAAGCCTAAAGAAATTAGAAATTTTATGTGAACATATTTTTCCAACAATAATGAAAGCAATGTAATATGTCTATCCCTCACACCTTAGGTTACCCTTTTAGTCGCCTTTTACGACAAGCAGGGCATACCATGATACTATTCTAAACCCCGTACTACAGGGGGGTATAGTGTAATTATGTACATTTTGGAATGAAGATCATGTCACGCCACCTATATTATAACAGGTTTTCAGTAAGGCTAGAGATAATTTGGATTTTGTCAGATGATTTCGGATGTAACTCTAGATGTACTTACAAACACTATCAAGCATTTTGAGCAAATTTTGACATTAAACATAAAGGACAAAACAAGTAATCCCATATACACAGGTCTAAAAACTCCAGTTAGATAATTTTGCATTAAACTAACAAGTAGAATAGATATTAGAAATATCTTTAAAGGAATTTCATTGTTATAAGAATCTCTTTACTAAACCCATGTTTGGTAGCCTTTTAGTCACCTTTTATATATACCGTGTATACCGTGATACTATTTTAACCCCGTATACAAGGGGGGTATAAAGTAGTTATATGCATTTTAGAATGACTTTATGAAGATGATATCAATATCGCGTCACCTATATTATAACTGGTCTATATCCAGTTTAGAGATACTCGAGATTTTGTAAGATGATTTCAAATCTAACTCTAAATAAACAAAAGCTATTAAGCATTTCGAGCAAATTTTCACAGATGGAGGCATTGATTGCAACGTTGTATTCATTTATTTACATTATGGAATATTAACGTACTGACTATTTCTCAAATAATGCTGCATAAGCTGTGAATTACACCACTCGTTATAATATATACCTATATATTTTTAATTTTATATGAATTTTACAACGATCACAAAAAGTAATCATTTACGGCACGAGGTAGACAATTCACCTACATATTTTAGCAACGTGGCTTAATGCAATTTTTAATAATAACTATATAAATCACAAAGTGTGTTTTAATTGTTCATGAATTCAATTACAACAAAATTAATTCTGATGAGAGGATTCCACAATTATATAATAGTATAGTTAATAATTATCATTAGCTAGTCGATGTTTGAACAATTTAATATTAATTAATTCAAACACAAACAATTCGCAACGTTTGAGATTGCATAGATCGTTGTAGGAGGCAATTAGCAACAACACTTTTTTTTATTTAATAAAGAATAGAATAAATTACAGGAGAATAATTAGCAATGACTGGCAAGTATTTATTTAGACATTTATTTATATTACCTGTTAATAATGAATTAATCATTTTATGAGTGTTTATTTAAATGTATAGATAATGTAAAAAAACGTGTGGATAAGAAATATGTTTATAATAACATAGAGAAATTAACAAAGAAATTTTATTAGAAATCAAAAAACTACTTGAAACTTCAGAAATTTTATAAAATGAAAATATTTGGATACGAATATAAAAAACTTAGAAACAATGCAGAATAAGCTAAAAAAGCTACAGCTGAGGACCTCGTATTGTAACGTTTAAGAATTTCGTGAAAGTAATAAATATGTTACTGAAAATTACAAAAAAATCGTATTTATCCTACAAGTAATATTAACCAGTAGTGGCTTTAAAAACATGAAACGCATGATCAGTCTTAGCTTAGGGCTTTACTATAAAAATCTAAGTCCATAATCAATCTTAGATTAGGAGCTCACTATTTCTAAATCCAGCACTACTTGAATTTGAAAATGTATTTATAAATACAAGTAGTAGTTGATTGAGAGAGTAAATTTTAACAGAATTACTTAATTAAAATTCAAAAAAGAACAAACGCAAAAATAAAATCTCTAAAACTTTAAACTGCTTCATATCGTGCGAGTTAACAATTTTGTTAAATTTGGCTGGGCGTTAATTATTCAACATTTGCGTGAAAATTTAGCATAGTAGGTAAATAAACATTGCAGTTTAAGCACGCAATAATTATTTTTAATTTAGCTTAAATTTTATTACCTTTTTTACATAATTTACTCTTAATAAAATTACCTAATTAAAATAAAATAAAGAACAAAAAATAAGAACTAAATCTCTATCTGAGTGAAAATTGATCAGCGTAAATAAACGTTGACGTTTATCATAAATCATTTAGTTTTAATTAATTGTCATTTTTATCCTCTTAATAAAATTGCCTAACTAAAATCCAAAAAAGGAATAAAAACAAGAATTAAATCACTAAGATTTTCAACTAATGTTTGAGTTAGTGAGTTAACAATTTTGTTGATTTTAGTAGACGCGTTAATTATACAACATTTGTGCGAAAATAAACATTGACGTTCATGCACGCACTAAAAGTGAATCCAAATTGAATAACGCTAATAAACTGCAATTTTATATGTTAGTAATACATATTACTACATATACAACGTCCTAGTAGAATTAGGACAATCACTATAAAATGTTAAGTAAAATAATCTGTTGCGATGGAATAGGTCAGCGCGTTTGATGTTTTGTTTATGTGTGCTTTGTATATGTGTATTAAACATTATGCATGTAGATTTATGCGATATTATTTTAGGCTTCGCTAATATTTATAGACAAAACACCTACATTTCTGGGTGAAATAGATAATCTACACGGCGTGTGTGCGGTGGCGAACTTATTGTTAGTTTTGGTACACTTTGCTGAAATGAATGGATTTATTATTGCTTTAATTAAAATCGCGTCAGGTATAATACTCGTACTATGAAAACAAGTAAAAACCTGGAAATTGTTTCAACTTTCTTACAAAAACAAAATTTATGAGCTTTCAAAGTATTTTTAGCTAACTTTCTTACTTCATTAATTAACGTTTTTGTATTAAATTTGCATTCACAAGAATATTGAATTATTTAAGGACATTTGTCAATGAAATGTAAAGAGGGTCGTAATTAAAGTATCGTAAAATTCATTTCCAGCTTGTCAAAGAATTTTAGGATCGGCAACATTGCGTCAGGTGTAACACATAAGTACTATGACAAAATATCGACAAAAAAAATCGGAATTATTTCGAGTTTCCTAAAAAAACAAAATTTATGAGCTTTCAAAGTATTTTTTGCTAATTTTATTAGTTCAGTATATTGAATAATTATAGAATCTTTTAAATTAAAAGACACCAAAGATGCAAAAGGATTTGAAAAAAGGTGGTAATGAGGGCTTATACTAGCGGTATCGTTAACTAGATTCGATAATACCGAAATCCGGGACTAGAAAATCTTGAAATAAAGAATAGGTATATCTTATTAGGAAAGAAGGAAGCATTGTAATAATTTTAATTAAAATTGCGTCAGGTGTAATACTATGACAAAAAGTCGACAACAAATTAGGAATTGTTTCAACTTTCTTACAAAACAAAATTTATGAGCTTTTAAAGTATTTTTTGCTAACTTTTCTTAGATCATTAATATTATCGTTTTTATGTTAATTTTGCATTCACAAAAATGCTCGAATGTTTGCTCATAATGAATTATTATACACATATTTTAATAAAATATGAAGAATGCCTTTAATAAAATATCGCAATAAACGAATTCATTTCCAGCTTATCAAACACTTTTAGCATTCTCACATAAACAGTACTGGATTAAGCAAGATCGAAGTTCTAAGATTTTAATTACATTTTCATAACTTTTCAACAAAAGTTGACGTATAGATTGTCTATAGAAGCTATAAAGAGATATGAAAGCTATCTTTTGACCTACACAAAATTAAATGAAATGGCAATTCAACTGAGAACTTATTTAAAACTTGTTTTAAGTCAAATTTCTGTTTTGCGCAGGACAACAAGAGGAAGATAAATTGAGCTACAATCCACTATCGTCCAAGATTACGTGATAACAGTCGATTGGAATTTAAATTAAGCTCGCCTTTGAACTATCTGCTAATTGAAAGATAGTAAGTCACTATCGCCATCGCGCCCCCAGATAGTCAGTCGCTGGTTAGCATTTTCCTTAAGGGATGTTGTGAAACGGGCAAATAAATAAAATGTTATAATCTAAACCTAAACTGCTATTACAAAATTCATGAAAACTAATAGGTGAAGAATAGTTAAAAATGTTTCATTTCAAATCCGAAGCTTGTATAGCTTATGAATAAGTCCGGCACTGTATAAATTATTATTCAATAAACACATTTTAATTAAACATTCCAGTAATTCAAATATATTTGTTTTGATTTTATTAAATTATTTTATGAATATGAAAATTCATAAAACCATCCCCAAATTTTCCTTCTATTATATTTAATATCTTTTTGCATTCTAAATATAACTTTACTGCTTTCTGAATGTGGATACAACAACATACCTACTCCTAAATTTATGACATTGTTCATTATCTATTCATGGTAAACATATGTTACAATAAAAGTTTTTCTCGGATTCATTAAATATGGAGCTTAATGATCCATAATAATCAATTAAAAA
>JARJDW010018561.1:0-13382 GCA_030264715.1 Adinopsis sp. GC000173 | reverse complement strand
AGCAAGCTAAAAAATTGCTTAAAACACTGACTGGCATTGAAAAACTAGGTGTGGAGATTAGTTCTAGATAAATTTCGTAACGTTTTGCCTCCTTGCACTCATTTTATCTGCCGCAATTCATTTGATTTTTTAATAAAAAGTGAAAACTGCTTGGAAAATACAAAAAAAATTGAAAGACTTAAATTTTGACCGATTTTGATCTAATTTCCTCTATTACCAATGAAGGTTCGTTGAGTTTTTATAGTAAATTTTGATGCTTTAATCACTGCAAAGGAAAACAAGTGGAATTTCTTGTGAAATTGGTTGAAATTTTTAATAAAATACGCAAATTTAAACCTTTCCAGATAAACGTAGGTAAAAAAATTCGTGAAAATGTAAAAACTATTTGGATTTTTATCAGATTTTGACACAATTTTCTAATTTTCCAAGCGAATTTTGATCGCAATTTCACCACATAATCTTAGATTCTCATCTGCTTGAAGTAGGGCGAATGAAACCTTAATTTTTTGGCAGAAATTGTTAGGAAATTGAAAAAAATGTAGTAAAAATACGTTTTTGGGAGATTTTCAAGTGAATTTTCATCGCAATTTCATGACATGTCCTTAGATTCCAGTCGCCTTGAACTAGAGCGAATATAAACCTAAGTATTTGGTAGAAATTGTTAGGAAAACCTTTGGAAATCGAAGAAACATGTAGTAAAAGACGTTTTTGGAAGATTTTGAAGTAACTCTCTCATTTTCCAAGAGAATTTTGATCACAATTTCATTAATTGTCTTTAGGTTCTAATTTCCTTGAAGTAGGGCGAATAAAAACCTAATTTTTTGGTAGAAACTGTTGGAAAAACCTTTGGAAAATGCAAAAATGTAGTGAAAAATACGTTTTTGGTAGATTTTCAAGCAAATTCCTTAATTACCAAGCAAATTTTGATTGCAATTTCGAAAATTCTCAATATCCTAAGGTTTTAAAAAAGGAATTGCGGTCGAAAATGAGGAAAATACAGTCATGGTCTCAATTCTGTCATACATTTTTTATCATCAATCACCGCATGGCGTGAAAAACAAACAAATTAATAATAAAAAAAGTGAAATTTGCGAAAACGTTCGCTTTTTAACTACCTTGAAAAAAAAAACAACATTTTGCCGGTAAAACGTTATATTATTATTTCTGGCGGGGTAATCAAGCGATTAGTAGTAGTACTAGTAGTAGTGACGCAACAACAACATTAACATCAACTTAACAAATTCGTCGATTTGTTTTTGTCGAATTAACCAACAAACCATGTCAAGGCAAATTTAAAAAATAATTTCTTTTAAAATGTTTCCAGTTTGCAAATCTGAATGCTATGGGCTTGGATGCGACCGATAAAAAGGCAGTGCGCATCAATACCAACCATCTGGAAGAGGAGGAGGAGGACGACGACGACGACGATCCAAAGGCGCATCTGCAGCGCCATCATCCAGCGTCGCGTAAATATCACACCGAGAATAAGAAGCGGGATAAACACGAGGTGCGCGAAAAGTACGCCACAGCGCCGCAGGAGAAACGTGCGAATAATGCGCGCGCTTGCTGTCCACATCATCATCACGAAGACGACGAAGCGCACCATC
Source organism: Adinopsis sp. GC000173 (assembly GCA_030264715.1). Taxonomy (NCBI): domain Eukaryota; kingdom Metazoa; phylum Arthropoda; class Insecta; order Coleoptera; family Staphylinidae; genus Adinopsis; species Adinopsis sp. GC000173. Next base: position 11,775 of record JARJDW010018561.1, on the reverse strand, counting down.
AAGACCGGAAGATCTTTGTATCGTTGATATCGCAGAGCGACTATATGAAACGGCATCTATGCATTAAGACGGGAATCGATCGCGATAAGGTGCAAGTATTGCGGTACCAGGTGAAAAAAGTGTCGATCCGAAACTATACTCCCAAAGCGATCAATCAGGACATTAATATGGGCATGTGGATTTAGTGTAGTGCGTATTATTTTAGTGTGCCATTTTTATTCAATAAAAAACCTACTACTAGACTGTGTGCGCGGCGTGTGTGAATCAACAAATCGTTTGCTGTGTAGTATATAAAAAGCCATGTCAATTGTTCTAGGTTCGATCGCGCAGATTGCAAGCATCACCATTGGCGCGCCGTTCACGCTGATTGGGCTCGTTCCGATATTCGCAGCCGGATTGGCGTTTATGCGCTATTTGCAACACGATCCCGAAACGCATCCCACCGACACAAGAAGAGTAATAAATATATCTATCTATATCAAATTGTTTTTGTATTACCAGAATTGTTGCAGGTATTCCCCGAGTATGACTTTATCGTAATTGGTGGTGGGTCGGCGGGTGCGGTTGTGGCGTCGCGTCTGTCCGAAATACGCGATTGGAATGTGTTGCTATTGGAGGCGGGAGGTGATGAGAACGAAATCAGCGATATACCAACGCTATCGGGGTACCTGCAAATGAGCGAAATGGATTGGATGTATCAAACGTCGCCGCCGCAAGACTCGCCGTACTGTCTGGCAATGATTGGGGATCGGTGTAATTGGCCTCGAGGCAAAGTAAGATTTTGCTCCTTGTTTGGGAGGTTGCCAGAGATGTTTAATTGCTAAAATCTCTTCCCAATATTCATATTCGCTTTTATTCCAATTTGCATTCCCCTAATCAAAGACCCAATTTTGCAAATGTCAAACTAATACATTTATTTTTTAGGTATTGGGAGGTTCCAGCGTACTAAACGCAATGATCTACGTGCGCGGCAATCGCTACGACTACGACACCTGGTCGGCGCTGGGTAACATCGGCTGGGACTACGACAGCGTCCTGCCGTACTTCCTGAAAAGCGAAGACAATCGCAATCCGTATTTAGCTCGAAGCGCCTACCATCGCAGCGGTGGATTGTTGACGGTACAAGAATCGCCATGGAGGACACCGCTATCAATCGCATTTTTGCAAGCGGGACGCGAGCTGGGCTATGAAATACGCGATATTAACGGTGAAAAACAGACCGGGTTTATGTTGGCGCAAGGAACAATACGGCGCGGTTCGCGTTGCTCGACCGCTAAGGCATTTCTACGGCCAGCGAATTTGCGCCATAACCTACATGTTGCTATGCATTCACAAGTCAACAAAGTATTGATAGATCCGAAGACTAAGCGGGCGTATGGAGTTAAATTTAGCAGATATGGCAGGCAATACATTGTACGCGCAAAACGTGAAGTAGTTTTGTCAGCGGGCGCAATTAGCAGTCCACAATTGCTAATGCTAAGCGGTGTCGGGCCGAGAGAACATTTAGAATCGCTCCACATTCCAGTATTAAGCGATTTGCGTGTTGGTGATAATTTACAAGATCATGTTGGGTTAGGTGGGCTGACATTCATCATTGATGCTCCGCTAAGTTTTCAAAAAGAACGCTACCAGACCATGTCCGTGGCATTGGAGTATATAATGCAAGAACGGGGACCTATGACTTCACTTGGTGGCGTTGAAGGATTGGCATTTGTCAATACCAAGTTGGCACCGGATCATGGGCTATGGCCGGATGTGCAATTCCATTTTGCGCCGAGTAGTGTAAATAGCGATGGCGAGCAAGTTCGTAAAATTACAGGATTAAGAGACTCTGTATATAATACTGTTTATAAGCCGCTAAAAAATGCAGAAACATGGACGATATTACCATTGTTGCTACGTCCAAAATCTAAAGGATGGGTGAGGTTGAAATCAAACAATCCAAATGTATATCCGGATATAAATCCAAATTACTTTACACATCCTGAGGATGTACAAACGCTAATTGAAGGAATTCGCATAGCACTGAATGTGTCCGCAAGTCGTGCCTTCCAAAGGTTCCATTCCAGACCGCATCGCATGCCATTTCCCGGCTGCAGACAGTACGACTTTGATACTGATGAGTATTGGGAGTGCAGTTTGCGACATTTCACGTTTACAATATACCATCCAACATCAACGTGCAAAATGGGACCGCAAAGTGATCCAGATGCTGTCGTAGATCCCCGATTGAAGGTGTACGGAATTCGGAATTTGCGCGTAATTGACGCATCGATTATGCCAAACATTGTGAGTGGTAATACGAATGCGCCGACGATAATGATCGGCGAAAAGGGCGCGGATATGATTAAAGAGGATTGGATGCGCTTGAAACAGCAACAGCGACGACGCACCACCAATTAAATTAAAGCCATAGAGTGTTTTTGTTTTATTTCTTAAAAAAATTTTAATTAGAATTAATAAAGCGATAACCTAGTCATGTATATTTTTAGCAGCAATTAAGTTTTAATGTAATATAATAATAAATAAATAATTTTTGATTTTTAAGTGTATGTTTGGTGGTATACCATGAATTTGTCGTGTGTGTCGTTTGATTTTATTATTATGAAACAGCAAAATAAACAATCGGTAGGTATGGTATGCGCAATTAAAATAAAAAATATAGCAGCGGCACCGTATTATTGGTGAAAGAAAGTGTAAAAACGCAACAACAAGCAATACCAGCAGCAAGCAACGCGGCGTAAATAAAGAAAAAGTTGAAGGCGTTAATTATGCGATGTGATTGTGCAATCGATTCGGTGAAATTAAAGATCTATCCGAAGAAATTATGGTTAGATAATAATTTTCCATCATCCAAACAAACAAAGCAGAACAAAGTGGTTGTTGTTGTTGTTGTTAATAATTAGATTTTTCTTTTTTTTTTTGTTCAAGAAATTATTAAATTAAAACATTCCAGCGACCGCAATAATATTCGGATCAAAAAATATAATCTCGTTGCTGCCTAATATAATAATAATAAACAAATATTTGAAACGCATACCGATGCTTGTAGAAACGCAACCACACCTTCAATATATAAACAGCCATACCATGTAACGTATAAATGGAGAAAGACGTAGAAAAAAAGACGCAAACATACCTGTAATCAGAGAGAAAAAAAGCAAATTAGTTAAATTGAACGGTGTGTGAGTGAGGTAACATGGTGTGATGATGATGATGAAATGGTGTGGTAGGTAATCAGGTAGGTTGGCAGATAGGAAGCGCATTTTTTGGCATTTCACTTCTTCTTTTTCAATTAGAATTTCGGGCTACATAAGTAATATTATAGTAACACGTCGATGATGAAATGGTAGGTAATCAGCTGGTAAGTAGGTAGGAAGTGCGGGTTTAGGCATTTTTTTGGATGTGAAATGCATTTTTGGCATTTCACTTCTTTTTCAATTACAATTTCGTACTGCATTTATATAATATAGCACCCTGATAATGATGGTGAGGTGATGAAATGATAGGTAAGTATCCAGATAGGTAGGAAACGCGGGTTTGTGCATTTTTTAGCATTTCACTTCTTTTTTATTCTTTTTCAATTACAATTTCCGACTACATGTATATAATATAGCACCCTGATAATGATGCTGAGGTGATGAAATGGTAGGTAAGTAGCCAGATAAGTAAAAAAACGCGCGTTTGTGTATTTTTATGGCATTACACTTCTTTTTCAATTACAATTTCGGACTATATGTATATAATATAGCACCCTGATAATGATGGTGAGGTGATGAAATGGTAGGTAAGTAGCCAGATAGATAGGAAACACGGGTTTGTACATTGTTTTGGCATTTCACTTCTTTTTCCTTCTTTTTCAATTACAATTTCCGGCTACATGTTTATAATATAGCACCCTGATAATGATGGTGAGGTGATGAAATGGTAGGTAAGTAGCCAGATAGATAAGAAACACGGGTTTGTACATTGTTTTGGCATTTCACTTCTTTTTCCTTCTTTTTCAATTACAATTTCCAGCTACATGCATATAATATAACACCCTGATAATGATGGTGAGGTGATGAAATGGTAGGTAAGTAGCCAGATAAGTAAAAAAACGCGCGTTTGTGTATTTTTATGGCATTATACTTCTTTTTCAATTACAATTTCGTACTGTATGTATATAATATAACACGTCGTTGATGATGGTACCATGATTTAATGGTAGATACGTAGTTTAGGCATTGTTTGGCACTTCACTTCTTTTTTCGAACCATAACATGTAGACAAGTACATACGTGACGGTGCGCACGCCAGTCGTCAGTCCATACCCGCTACTTCCAATGTTGTTGATTCTTTACATAATCAATGACGCGCGGAGAAATTTTCGACCGACTATCATACTTGTCGTCGTCTTACATAACATCATAGTGTGAATTGATTGATTGACATTGCAATATAATGAAGAAGAAAAAAAACAAACGCCAAGCGAATATCGTTCTTACAATAATATAATAGAAATTTTTTTTATTAATTAGTGCGCTTTGCATAAATAATTAAATGAAAGCGTTTATAAACACAGCCAGCCGGGGCAATTAAACTTCCGTTTTTAGCACGTATACGATTTATAATACATTTAATCTACATACAATAATTAAATATTTATGCGATTAGAAACAATTGAAACGTGCACTTCCTTTATTATGCATAGATCGTTGTTGCTTGATAGAGAAAAAATTAATTTAAATTTTCGGTGAAGAAAACGTGATAATTTAATTATTTGTTTTTGTTCTGCGCGTAGTTTCACATTTTCTACAATAAAGCAACATTACTTAACTGGTAGTGTAATTGGTTTTTTTTGCGAAACCTTATAAGGTTGAATTGTTTCGGGTGGAAGTATTAATGAATGCAAAAAAAGCGATAAAATCATCAAAGAATGGAAGGAAAACGGTAATAAAATTGGATTTCGCGTGTATTTAGAAGAATTGGTCATGGTTGCCGCGTTAGGTATCAAGGTTTAAGTGACATTACATTTGTGGCAATCCAAAAATATGCGATAAAATCTAAGGAAGAAGGTAATAAAATTAACACTTATTTACTAGAAAAATGTGTCACGCTTACCTTAGGTGACAAGGTTTTAGTAAAATTACAAGTTAGTAACCAACTTATTATTATTTGCTAAAAAGATGTTAAAAATTAATGGTCAGTCACTAAAAATTGCGAAAAACATAATTTCGCTAAAACCGGATTGCCTAAGGTGCCTGTGACAAATTCTTCCAAGCACGAATTCGTGTAGATGTAAGTGAATAAGCATACTTTGCATAGTTTGAATGATTAATAATACAATATTCATAGTTTTCCAGGAAAAATTTGCTTCCAAAGGTTTGGATGCAAGTCAATAAGTGTGCTAATTCGCTAGAAATTGTTTAATTAAAATAGTAAACAAGCAAATTATAAGTAAATTTAAATAGAATTTAATCAATAAACCTGGGTTTGTTAAGGAAACCATGACCATTTTTTGCAAGGTCGAATTCTTTTCAATAAGCGAAATTGATAGTTAAAATCGCTTACTCCTATTAGAAATTGGCGCAATAATTTGAACAAAATTGTTTCAAAGACACACTAACCTTTCAAAACAATTGCAATAACACTTTTTTTTTCTTTCTTAAATTGGCTTAATCATCAATATAATAATTTATCGCAAGGACGAAAGAGTTTTCATTTCATTTCGTATCATCATATTTATGTATAATGTAAAAAATCGGTGGAAAAAAATGTACGATGATCTAGCTAGAGAGAGGCGAGAAGACGCACGGCGAGAGGAAAAGAAAGGTACGCAGCATAAAACAAATGCCTGCTCGCGCGCCGTTAACAGTTATTAAGGCTGTTGTGCTTTGATTGAGCAATACGAGCGGAGTGATTAACGTCATTATTATTACTACCATTTTTTTCCCGTTTCTTATAAATATATATCTACCTACACCTTTCTATATATATGGTATATCAACATCTCGTTTTTTGTGTACCGCACGCTAAAACAAAGACAAATATTTCTAATAATTATTATTGTTTCGCAAAATGTATCCTCGTGCGTTTTTCGAATTGCAACAGCCCACCTAATTGTCACTGCAAAGTTATTAGAACGGAGTAGTGCAAGTTGTTTGTTTGTCTTTCTTTCTTGCTTGTGTGTGTGTTGTAATGCGTGTATGTGGGCCGCTAATTAGTCGACATCCAAATATTTATTATGATGCGATTATGATAATTTAATAATAACCGGAATGAATCGAAATTGTTGGAATGTTAAATTATTGAATATTGATATATAATCGATGATGATTTAATCGGCTCTAAATCGTTGCGTTTGCCTCTCAATCATAACACGTTTTACTAACAGCATTAGATGATTTTATTTAATATTTTACGAAATATTAAACACGATTAGAAAAATGGATGATGACGTTAATCGTTTTTTTAGCCTCTCAATCAAACTAATAACTTATTCAGACTTAAAACACATAAATCTAAAAACAGTTAATTGAAATTCTTAAAAAATTCTCACATTTTGATGCAATTTTGATGAAAATACCGCAAAAATGAAAACAAATTGAATCTATCTGGACGATAATGTGTCACTAAACCAAACGTTATTAATTCACAATCGGTACAACGACACGTTTTCCTCATTGTTGCTATACATACAATAATACTGTCTATGATGATGCTGATAGTCATGCTTTTCCAGCGTAGTAAAAAAGCCACACAATTGCCGGCGCGCTATTTCAATATCTAAATTCAATCTCAACGCGATCCGTTAATGTATTCCCATACATTCCAATTTCATCGATGCAACAACAGCATGTTTTCAACATTTTATATATAATATATACATCGCGATAAGACGTCGCCATCATCATCATCATCATCAATGTTTCCAAATCTAACGCTATTTAAACACCCAAAAAAAAAAGCGAAGCGCCGTTAGATGGAAAAGAAATCCATCAACTTGCGTTAATTTCTTCGTTGCTGTTGCACAACAACAACAAGTGTGTGTGTTGCATATTTCACTGAACAAACAAGAAAAATCCCCCATACGAGCCGGTTTATATTTTATTATTAATCGGATGAAGAAAATCCACCAGCCAACGCGCATTGAGTAGTAATACATTGTTTGCGCGGCGAATTCATTCGTTCGCGTGCCGTTCGTGCGTTCGCTCGCTCGCCCGCTCGCATACGCAGCCCGCACAACATACAGTTCGTTTGCAGCAGTTGAAGTAGTGTGCAAAGTTGTTGTTGTTGTGTTGTTGTTGTTGTGGAGGATCACACGCACAGACTGCTCAAATCATTCGCCAAATTAATCGAAAGGTAAAGAATTGTTTATTAATTATACGTGGCTAGTCCGAAAAGTTTCGTTTAGCTTTTTTGAGTGATTTTTAGTGTAGTCCACACTTAAACCTCCGGGGAAATTTTTTGATGGATTTTCTTTGCACCTGACGGGGGAAATTTTCGATTTTTCTTTGATTTTCTGGCATTTTTCATCAAATTCTTCATCATTATTATGCAAAGATGATGAGGAACGCAAGGGTTGAGGAGCTGCACTAAAAATTATTCAAAAACAATCGGTTGAACGAAAAAACAAGTGAAATTTGTTAATATAAAACACAATTGCGTCCAGTCCTACTGTGAGAAACAATAAAAAGAACAACAAAAAAGAAAAAGGAAACGAAAACCATTTATTTTTGATAAATTAATTGCTAAGAGCGCGCGCGAAAACAATTATTTCATTTAGTAAACGAGGTCACTAAGTAAAAATGCATGAATCCGGATAAAATTTTTAGCATCGCATGTACGAGGGTGGCCCGAAAAGTTTCTTCTCGCTACAAAAATGAAAGGAAAATTAAGATTATAATTTTATTTTATTTAACGAGGTCGCCGGTAATAAATTAATCCTGTTCATTGCAAATTATTTCGCAAATTTGCTAAATTGTGCATTTAAACCTGCAGAGAAAAATGCGAAAATAATTACAACGTGAAGAAAGTAATAAATTGCATAAGTAAACAATTAATTGAATTAAATTGCGAACCGCATTTTAAATTAATTTCTAAAACAACGCGCGCGCACAAAAATTTTATTTGCATATTCTTATTATGTGATCGCGCTCTCAATTCTCGAATCCGAATTTGAATTTCTCGTTACATATTATGTAATAAGCGCGGCCCCGAAAACACCAAACAACACACACATACATATGCAACGTATTAAAATAGGAAGCGAGCAAAAATACTACAATATTACTATATGAAGAAATGAAAGAAAAAACTATCAAGCAAGCGATAACTTTCACTCTCCTCGACGACGGCCTGCCTTGGACGACGTGCGTTCGCTCGCTCTTTCTTTCACCGAAATCGGCAAGTGTGTCACAAAAACAGCGATTACTTAATAATGCATCAATGTGTGCGTATAGTTTATGTACGTGTGTCGTTTGTTTATTTACCGTTTTTTTTGATTAACAAATATGTCGAAAATGTCGGTATTTTATCTCTAAACGATGCGACTATTTACATTTTCCTATCTCTCAATTTTTTGTGTGAGCAGTCAATTTTCCTTCAATTTTTGACATTTTCCCTTAAATTCTTGATTAAATTTGATGAGTCTTTAAATACATCAATGGAAAATGCTAAAAATTATAGACGAAAATGTGTCGATATAGTAAACAAAGTAAAAATATGTTGAAAATGTCGGTATTTTATCTCTAAACGATGCGACTATTTACATTTTCCTATCTCTCAATGTTTTGTGNTCAATGTTTTTTGTGTGCCGTCAATTTTCCCTCGGATTTTCACACTTTCCCTTAAATTCTTGACTAAATTTGATCAGTCTTTAAATACATCAATGGAAAATGCCAAAAATTATAGACGAAAATGTGTCGATATAGTAAACAAAGTAAAAATATGGTGAAAATGACGGTATTTTATCTCTAAACGATGCGAATATTTACATTTTCCTATCTCTCAATGTTTTGTGTGATCCGTCAATTTTCCTTCGATTTTTCACATTTTCCCTTAAATTCTTGGTTAAACTTGATGAGGCTTTAAATACATCGATGGAAAATGCCAANTCTCTCAATGTTTTGTGTGAGCCGTCAATTTTCCTTCGATTTTTCACATTTTCCCTTAAATTCTTGATTAAATTTGATGAGTCTTTAAATACATCAATGGAAAATGCCAAAAATTATAGAAGAAAATTTGGCAAAATGTGTCGATATAGTAAAAACAAGTAAAAATTCTGGTCGAATTCCATATTTAAACCACGTCGTGCTAAGAATTAAAAATTTTATAATTGCGCCGGTGTAATGGATGTGTTGTGCTATAAACCGGCGAATTTTTTCATGCGATTTCGTAACGTTTGCACGCTTAATTACGCCTAGTCGTTCAGAATGGATGATTTCGGGTAGTCTACCGGCATTTCGTTCAATAACTTGAGTGTTTTTCATTGCACCTGTCATAAATTCAAATGATTCGATTTTTGGACATGAATTATTTGTTGTTTGTTCCTCGTCGCGCAATTATTTCACTTTCTTTCACTCAAATTTCTATTCAATTCGTTTGCGGCGTTGATTTTTCATCGCGTGACAACCCGCAAACTGACCTTTAACCGAAAACCATCAGCAAAACATTCACGTGTATCCCAATTGTCTCTATTTGTTTTATCTAAATTCAAAGTCAAAGTTTCAGAATTTTACCAGGGTGATTTGAAAAGTTCGCACATTTCTCAATATTTCCACTTATTTTTCTCTTAATCTCTTAATATGTAACAACTTTTCGATTATTTTTTGCTAACTATCGCAGTCTGTTTATTTGCCTGTCTAAAAATTAAACACCTGCCCTCGTATATACAAATGCGTTTTGTGGAATTCCGATTGGCATTCTTGAAATGGTATCAATTGGATGGATGGATGGATGCTGGTGTGCATGATTTTTTCGCCATCTGCGCGCATGGCGAATTTCACTACTTTCCACTCACGGTAATTTCTATTTCGAGCCGGCCGATCTTTTTAATAAACGTTTGCGTGCCTACTCTGGCTGCTCGGCTGCATGACCTTTACCCGCGCCGAAAAATCGCTGCTGCTGCTGCTGCAGCACAAATTGCAAAATACAAGCGCGGCTACTTTCACTATATATATATATAGCTTAGCAGCCAGCCGAAAAACCAAAGTTTTTCGGTTTTTGAGAAACTTTTCGGACCAGCCACGTACATGTATAGAAAATCTTGACATTGATATTGATCAGCATTATACTACACACACATAAATGAATACATAAGCAAGCAAGCAAGGCAAACAAATCGCAAATTTCCGCCCCGCGCGCTTTTCCGTTTTATGTCTATCTATCTATGTGTATGTGTGTGTGTGTGTGTGTTTATGTGAAAAAGTGAATGCGCAATCTAATACACTTTCATTTCGTTTTATATTCCTCCATACTATACGTATGTACACACACAAACGGTTCCGGTTTGATTATGAAATTTATTATGCGGAAGTTCGTTGATGCAGCACAGGCCCGACAAACAAACTTAGTATATAGACTATAGGTGCACAGGTATATACAGTACGTTTCATTTGCGAGCATACATAGAAAATACATATAGTGTAATATCAATCTACGAGGGTGGTTTGAAAAATTACCTACATTTTCGCTGTTTTTGCGACTTTTCATTGATTTTCGCTATTTTTTGTTTAATTTTTTGTGTTTTTTGCAATTTTTTACAACTTTTTTCATGGCTTTCGTTGCTTTTGACACATTTTGATGTTTTTTTCCTGGTTTTTTCTATGTTAATTTGTTGTTTTTCTCAAAAAAGTAGCAAAAAAACAGCCAAAAACTTGAAAACAACAATGAAAAGTAGAGTTTTTTACATTTTTTGTGATATTTTTACAACTTTTTGCATATTTTTATCACATTTTGGTAATTTTTCTGCTATTTGCTATGTCATTTTATTGTTTTTCTCAAAAAAGTAGCAAAGAAACAGCCAAAAACCATGAAAAAGTTGGAAAAAAACAACAAAAAGTAGTTTTTTTTTGTATTTTTTGCTATTTTTAACAACTTTTTTCAAGCTTTTCATAGCTTTTCTCGCATTTTGATGTTTTTTCTATACTATTTCGTTATTTTTCATTGAAAAGGTCGCAAAAAACATGAAAAACAACGAAAATGTATAAATCACGCTGTATATTACTACTCCAACCTAGCGCGCTGCGATTTTTATTATACTACCGTCAATATTATTACGACTCGACTTCCGAACGTTTCCGCTCTGGCTCGCTATTATGTATGCAAGGCACGCCGCCGACTACTCGCGCATTTATGCGCAATTAACCAACGAAACAAAAAATGTATGTACGTTGTTTCGAAATAAAAAAGAAAAAAAAATCGAAAATCAAGTTTTAGTTCATTAACACACAATATTGCGTAAAAAATCGTGTGTGTATATGTTTATGTATGTACATATATTCAAACAACTCGATTTTCACACAAATTGTTTACGTTTTTTCTACAATTTGTGTGTGTGTGAAAACTCATTCGCAATTCACAAAAATAAAAAATAAAATGAGAGAATAAAATCGCACATTTCTATTATTCTTATTATTGACAAAAATTTCACACTAAACAACTTGTAATTGTTTGTTATCTAAACATCCGGTTACACATTTCGCCAAAACAACAAAAAAATATTAATAATTTCTAATTTCACACGAAATTTGTCACGTGTTTGCTGCAAAACATACAAATTTTGCAATAAAA
>JARJDW010018554.1:0-11594 GCA_030264715.1 Adinopsis sp. GC000173 | reverse complement strand
TTATTAGATAATATTTGATTAGTACTTTGAGATAACTATCAAAGATTACCTATATGGAAAAATATTCAAATTACTACTTAAATTACTTTATTATAAAGAAGCGCAAAACTGAATAAAAATATATATAAAAATTTTAATATGTATCATTATGAAAAATAAGGATATGTGAAAATTTATTCCTTTACTATTGATGCTAAGTTTATTGTAAAATTCTAAACATAATAAAGCGCTAAAGTATTAAATTATTTTACAACATAATCTATATAATATTCAAATTTATGAGCAATTTTTTATCTAAAAATCTGGAAAATATGAATATTTAAACCTTATAAACGGCAAAGTAAATTTATTAGATATCTTATTGCAAAGTTGAGGTTACTACCAAAGATTAGGTACTGCATGAAAATTATTCCAATTACCACTATTATTGGAATTAAATGTATTCGTAAGTTTTAGACCCAAAACATTGAATTTCTTCTAAATTATGTTGCAAAATTGCGTTTAAACAATTTAAAATTTTGATCTCAATATTTCCAAAAGCAAAATTCTTAAATATTTTAAACTGTATATGCGGTTTTTATTTAATAGACTTTTTAAATTAAATTTTATTGCAAATTGGAGGTTACTGTATAATGCATTACAAAAATTTTAAATTAAATACTGCTTATAGCTAAATTGAGATATTCAATTTTTAAACACAAAGCAGTCCAATTTTATAGTTAATATGTGTTAAATAATTTTGCAAAATTCTGTTTAAATATTTTAAACTAATTAATATGAGCAAATTTTTTTATCTAAAAATTAGCATAGATAAACTAAATATATGAAACTTTTTAACAATATCATTTTTTTCTATTCAAAAAAAAGTGTGTTAATTGTGTTAGTTTTTGAATATCCAGTAAACTACTTCATAGGTAATAAAATCAACAAATTGTGTTAATGAACAAATAAAATTAGATTTTAATTAATATTGCTCGTTAATGACTAAATTAGAGAAACGAAATCCTTTATTAGTTTATAATTTTATTACACATAATTAGAATAAAATTGCGTGTAATTAAAAATGATCAACGGCCTATAATTTGAAGCATAAATTTTAACATATTTAGAGTGTATGTATGATTTGTGTATGTGTGTGTGTTCAATAGCTACGAATTTGTTTTATCATTTGTTAAGAATGCACGATGCATATCTGATTATTTGAACGAATTACAGAAATTAGCCGCTGAAATTGTGTGTTATTATGTGCCTTTTATCCGATGTTTGAATCTACATATACATACACATAGGAAAGTATTTTGTGTGTATATTTTATATGCGAGTGTGTGTGTTATGCGCTGCGTTTTTCATAACTCTATTAAATATGTTGTTGTTTCGCTGTGGTCATGTAAAGCAATCATATATAAACTTTTAAATGCCAAATTATATGCTTTGTTTCAGATTTCGAAATTAATCACCGGGGATTTCGGGTAAGTCAACTTAAATTAATAATTTATTGAAGTTTTGATTTTTATTTGCGTTTGCGTTTTTTTTTATACTGGTTCTTGTTTAAATAACAATGTGCAAGTTTTACTGCATTTGCTTTCATGTAAATGGTAGCAGTAAAAAGGAAAAGATGCAAATTATAGTTCATGCAATGATTATCAAATTAAATCTTAAACTGTCTACAATTTGTTCGGATAAAACACTAGGTTTTTTTTCTTCATGAAGAAAAAAGAAAAAAAAGATTAATTACGTCTTATTGAACATGCACCTTTTATTATTCCAGAATGAATATATAATAAAGAATTAATTAATATTATGGCATAATAGCCATTTATAAAGATTAGTGAGTGTTGCAGCCTTGCCATATCAATTAGAATTTAATTTTTTTCTTCAACTACATTATTGCATAATCGGGTTTAATGTTAATTAAACTAAAATATATTTTCAATGTTCGATTAAGAATTTAAAAAAAACGCCGTTAGGCGACTACTACACGGCCGCGCGCATTCGAATAAATTTTCGACGCGTTTGTCATGATGTTGCTTGTTGCGAATTTTCGTCATAAATTATTCTACGAAAAACGCATCGCATTTTGAAATTGTAATTTCATGATTAATTAATTAGCTTGCGGTTATAAAATGTAAATAAAACGCTACTTTAAGTTAATATTTAATAATCGCTACAGCTATTAATAATCTCTTAAACAAGCAAAAATTTCTATTTTCAACGTTTTTTTTTTAATTGCGACCATCTCGCTCGCTCTACATTAATCTAATGCGCCGACCATCTCGATAATTAAAACTACATGAATAATTTCAACACAAATCATTAGATTGAATTTAAATAGATGATGACCTTTTGAATCACAACACACGCACAAAATAAATTATGTAAAGCGCAATATACATTTTTTCTTTTTGTATTCTTTGAATTTTAATAATTAATATCTAAACACTACAAGTCTGACGCTTTACAAATTCGCAACAATGTTTTATTAAAAAAAAAACGTTCCGCTGTGAAATTTACTTGCTTGCACAAAATGATGACTATCTAGCAAATTTTGTTGCAAATCTGTAACGACTATTTAATAACGATTAATTATATTTTATTTAAAATCCATGCGTGTTTAATTTTAACGTGCCCGCTCCCATAACAAAATTAGAAATTATCTTTTACATCTCTCGTATGTAGTAGGATAAATTAGATATTTACGAAAATGTTTGCTTTTCTATAATAAAAACTATATATGAAATGAAGATTAATTATTTCGCTTACAATTATTTAGATTTAGAAAAATCGTATTTGTATTTAAATATTAAATGTCGATTAATTTCTTCGTTTTTTTGGTTGTTGGGACGTTTTATGAGCGCGCGCGAGCATATTTATATAATTTTGTGGGTGATGATGATTTAATCGGACGATTTCCATGAATTATAATTTAGTTGGATAAAGTAAACAGATGATTTAGTTTTCGTGCAGTTTGAAGCGGCGAAAATATATTATATTTAGTCGCTCCGATGTTTATGTTATATATGTTGGAGAATTAAGATGTGTGTTCTTAACATATGTCGGGTAGGTTAAGGATAGAGGAGTGCACAATCCCAACGACCGGCGGGATATTTATGGCCGGAGGGTCACAAGCCATTGCTCCTGCCCGCATTATTACCCAACAGGGTTTATATTCGATTGTGTAGACGCTTAGAGCAAAATATATACACCTGTTGGAGTCACTGTGTTGCTGCTCCAGATCGTCCCATTGCGGTCCAAGCACAAGATACTAATAATCTTCTATCACATTCTCCCCCTCTTCACCAACGTGCGGCGCTTTTTTAACCATTAAATTCTTAAATCCGTAAGGGAGTGATAAATAAGCAACCGAAGCATATATTATCAATGAATTATTAAACATGACATTCTTCTCTTGTTTTTTTTTCTTCGTTCGCTTTAACTTATCAATAATCTTATTGTTGTTTGCAACGCTTGCAGAAACTGAGTGTTTATAAATAAACATTGGTATAATTGCTAGAATGAAATAAATAGTATACATCCGGCGGAAAATAAAACTATGCTTGCGCTTACTAATAATATTAAGACATTAGTGAGACAATCAATTTTTTGTTGTTTGGTCGTGGTTGCTGCGTATAAAGTACTCGTATTCGTGGTCGTCGTGATAAACGAATGGGCGTTCGAATATCTTTTTTCGTTCATGCTAATTAAGATGTTAAATGCAAATTTTCCACCACTGGCATTTTCGATCAAAATGCGCGTTGTGCTTGTTGTTTTTTTTATTCTTTGCAATATTTATTATATCCAACGAAAATGGTGATGCATATTCACATGGTTGCTTATTATTAAATAAATTATATGATATTAAAGGTGGAGCCTTTAAAAAGATATGGAAGAAATAAGGCGATACATCTTTATCATCTCTCGGCAAACTTGGCAACGACTTGTTGAGATAATAAAGAAGGTAAATACGCTATAAATTATATATGTGGCGGATTGTAGTATGCAGACTTAACTATTTACAAATGGGCTTGGATGTCTTAACCATAAATACATTTATACTTTGATCGTTTAGGGGAGAGAAACTTTCCTCGTTTTTTGATTTACTGTACGTACAGAGAAGAGCAGCGCTTTATATTGTATCGTCAGAGAGGTCATGCACTTGGATGCAATAAAGTTATCAAAGAAACTGCTGGGAAATGTGCAATAGATTGGAACAATAATTTTGTTCCTCATCCATTGTTGATTATCTCATAAATACGATATATTTTTTCTCCTTCTTCTATTTGAAAAGCAAACCAAAGTTACGATGTGTAGATTTTACCATAAAATTTGCACCCCATAAAAACTCTTATGTTTAAGTGATTTATGCGAGGTTGATATTGTTGTCTGTGTGTGTTTATACACATATTATTCGTTCTTTTTCAACTCGAAATGAACTTCATACCTCTATCACGGTACGTTTTCTTGTTTTGTAATGTTGTTGGGGCGTTGCGATTTATTTTATGTGCGTTTTTTGCCTCGTTGTGCCTCAAGGAGCACAAGGAGTAATGTATTATTATCTCATTCGCGAGGTTCAACTTTATAATTGTGCTCTGCCTTTATATCTAAATCACTAATTGCATTCATGATTCAAAAATAAAAATGAGAAATATATGTATATATATATACGTTCGAAAGCAAGACCACCAAAGATAAAACGTTGGCGACAAGATACCGTTTTATTTTTTCGTTCATTCGTTTATCTAATTTGGGCGTTATTTTTCGTTTTCTTCGTTGTTGTTGTTATTGTGAATATTATGAATAAATTTAAGAATTTTCGTAGGAGTGACTGTACGCTACGGTATGGTCCCGGGCCATGTGCGGAGGCCCAAAGGTCGAGACCATAGTGCAAGAGCTTGATTTATTGCTTTACTACTGCACCGAGCAGCCCTTCGTCTCTGAATGACACATCCTTTAGATTTAACATGGTATCTTGGGATCGCGTTGCTAATCCAACGCACTCCACAGGAAGACCACGTCAATTCATCAAAATAATCAGTGCATAAAATTGATTATGATCGTTTAAGAGCTTTCATCTGCTTTTTTTCACAAAATAAAACTACATACTACAATTAATGAATGGAAAGATGTATATGCACTTACTTTGACCAAGATGAACTCGTTTCATCCATGGATATATTTGCGGCGGATTACCCGAACTTCCACTCTTGGAATTATTGTTGTTTCCTGATTTTTCATTGCTAGACGTTGAACTCGTACTCGATGCTGGAGATGAGAGGTTCTGAGAGGCGGTGGATGATGCTGCTTGCTTGCCTTGCGGCGATGTGCTCACCGACAAAGGGGATGTTAGGCTGGTGCTTTTTGTTATTGTAACATTACTGTTAGAGGTTTGATTATTGGATAGTGGAGGAGTACTTCTGGTAGGAGGCCCGGATGTGCTTAGATCTTGTGGAGACGCAACACCCGTTGACGACGTCGAATCGGCATACTTACAACTAGCCGCAGGATTAAGCATTCCCGGACTTTGGGCACCAGGACTAGCGTGATGCAAATGCGATGCATTGCCGCCGAGACGTTGCGGCTGCAATTGTGTGTAATCGCCCATCGTGGGCTGTAGGCTATGTCCCGGGGCTGGGGTGGCATATGGATGTTGCGGATATTGAGGACCTACTTGCGGTGGTGAATAGCATGCTGGAGGATAATTAGCGGCCGCTGCTGCTGCCGCTGCATTAGGGTTATAATAGTCAGCTCCGGGGCTCGTTCCTTGATGACCACCTTGCTCTGACGTTGTCGGTCTAGCTTGTTGGCCATAGCACTGAGCTAAAGAGTTTACAAACTGATAAGAACTCATTATGTTATTCAACATTAAACACAATTTTATTTAAACGATTTATGTGTTCTTTAAGCGCGATTTAACATCGTATCGTGAGTTTTGTTCGTCTAATCACAATTTTTAATTTAACAAAAAAATATCGTAGTATATTAGCAGTAAATCACTCGTAAGTCTCTCGTATTCTTATTTTTCTATTATTATATAACAACAGGTCGTAAATTTTTTGGTCCGAATTCTGGCACTAATAGAGCAATAAACACTACACTCTTGTTGATCGGCACGTGGCCGAGGCAATAAAACTGTCCAAATGTAGTTAGTGAATGGAGAGAACTGAACGGCGGTCGCGAGTTTTTTCTTTCAGGTGCCACTGTATGACATCGCGATTATAACAAAGTTATGATCACTGAAGTACTGGCATCGACTGAATCACGTGGATGCTTATATGATAGTGATAGACATTCGCGTCGGGACGATTGCGTAGCGGCGCCACGACTGCCCAATACCACACGTTGATTGGGTTTAGCGTGTGAGGATGCGATTCTACTAAAACCAACTTTCATGCGGGGTAGCGGGATTATACGTGACGAGGAGGGAATAGACCTACGCTGTATGAGAAACAAGGAGGGAGCGAATTGGTGGGGACCTCTATGATGCCGCGTGCTGAACGTGGTGCTCGGGAGAAGGCGCAAGCGTGAGGTGGAGTTTGAGCGGTACGAGGCGGAACCCATTTGGTTAGAAATTGATAATTTGTTGTGAATTGTTTAAGATTTGACGCTCAGCTGAGCAGACTATCAAATTTTAAAATTATCGCAAACATGAAAATCCCTATTTTGGCGGGTAAAATACACTTCCTGTTCGTTCGTTTTTAAGCTTGTGCCCATCATCATCATGTTCCGTGCAAGACGATAGTTTGGCACTTTGGCCAAGATATATGTGCAGGAAGTCGTTTAACATTTAAAAGAATAACAGCACAACATAACAACAATAAAAAAGATGACAAAGAGTATGAAGAAGAAGACACTTGACCGATTCCGCTTGCCTGAAGAAGTTAATTTCAGCATTAGGTCGTAAATATCAGCACGGGTACGCATTATTATGACAGAGTGAAAGACTATTAGCCCCTGAATGAAGTCTCACCGGTGGTTCTGTTTTGATTTATTACATCCAGATTCATCCCTTTTAATAAATATTTTTGTTAAACACCTTTCGCTTGTTATCACATCAGCTCGTTGAAAATTATTTTATCATCATGTTTTTGGGGGTTGTATGCTATAGTAAGTAAGAAGCAAGTTTTAGTGCGTGTGTGGTTTTTGGCAACTTACTACTAAATGGTTTCGGTAAGACAGCACCATTAGTCATTCCCCCACCTTATAATAGTGAATTTTGACAGAAGGAAAATATTGACAGGCAAAAACGAATTCAATTAAATTTTATTCGATTCAAATTCGTTTCAATTAACATTTAACACATGCAATGTGCATGATAGAAATCTTAACCTGGACTAAATCAAAATATTTATGAAAATAGTAAACAATCCGTCATCGGCTCACTTCTTGATTGTTTCCTTATATTTATAGCCGGCTGTCTCGCACTCATTCTAAATTTATAATTGGGGAAAATAAGAAGCGCAATGATGATTAAAAATCGAATGAAACAAAACAAAAAAAAATAAATTAAAGTAACTTGGTTGAATTTTTTCTTTCTTCTTTTTCTTCTTCTTCTTCTTCTTCTTCATGGTGTTCGAGTCACGAAGGTATCGCTGTGACGCTGCAACAAATAATATAAATGATGTTTGATATTAAAACCGGATTCTATTGTAATTCATTTATTTACTTCTTGCACCACTCACATAACAACCCAAACAGTAGCTGCATATAAAATTTACTTGTTTCAAGTCATTAATTAAAGCTCATCACACAATGTGTGCCTCAGTCTCAGTCGAGCTTACATTATGCACGCAATTATGTGATTCATAATGTACACAATTTATTCAAAATGACATATAAGACACATTTGAATAATACAATCTGTTTTCTGGAACTTGAATAGTTTCTTCATCAACATAAGAATTGTGCCCTCGAAAAATAACAAATTTGTCATTTTTTAAGCACATATAACATAGCACACTCGTAGTAGAGAAGAACACTCTCACAAGATTAACTAACGCTTAAAAATTACACCGCTTTTTCTTGTATAAACTATTAAAATTTATCAAATAATTTATTCAAAGCTGATAAATTTTTTCCTAATAACATTTTAGTTATTTATTTATCTAATTATTAAAAAAATATTTATGGTCTAAATCGTTGTCATGTTGTCTATGTTTGGTCGAAATTTTGCAATTAATTTTAGCACTATTTCACAAATAACTAGAAATTTTCAGAATACAGCTTACAGTCGCATAACTATGCGTGTCGAAAGGACAACTGTTCGGTATATTTTATGTTTTTTTTTTCGCAAACCATTCAGGTGTACATATTAAATAATTATGTATTTTAATGCGAATGATTTATTTCTAAATTTTTTATTAAATAAAATTTTAGTTACTTACGATTAGTAATCCAATCTAATTGTTTATGGTTTAAAAAGTCATCACCTCGGCATGTTGTCTATATGTTTATATATTTGGTCGAATTTTTCCAATCAATTTTAACCATATTTCACAAATAATTAGGAATTTTCAGAATATAGCTTAGACTCGTATAACTATGCATATCGAGGGGACAACTGCTCGGTATAGATGTGAAACGTTCGTTCAATATCCTTTGTGATCAGTTGTCTTGCAAACGATTAAAATGTAGTAGTATTAAATAATATATTCAAAGCTGACGATTTTTTCTAATTTCTTAGTTACTTTGTATTTATCTAGTTATTTAAATTTTTTTTCATGCTCTAAAAAGTCATTAAATCGTCGTGTTCTTTACATCTTCAAATGTTTGGTTGAAATTTTGCAATCAATTTTAACAATATTTCTCAAATAAGTAGAAATATTGATAATATAGTTTAGAGTCTTATAGCTATGCATATCGAAAGGACAATTCCTTAGTGTAGATGTGAGGCGTTCTTGCAATATTCCTTTGTCATTAATTTTTTCGCAAAGAATTAAAATGTATTAAATAATTTATTCAAAATTGATAACTAGAAATTTTAAATTTTGAGAATATAGCTTAGAGTCGTATAAGTATGCATGTCGAAGGGACAACTGTTCGATATGCATGTAACGCATTCTTTTAATATACCTATGTGATTAGTTTCCACGCAAACGACTAAAATGTAGTAGTATTAAATAATTTATTCAAAACTGATGATTTTCTTTAATTAAATTCCAGTTAGGTTCCCACTACTTATTACATTATTCTAACCCTTTTTATTGTTGTTTTAATTTAAAGCGTGAGTTTTAAATTTAAGCTTAAAAAGTTATTATAGCTCTCTCGTTATGTTGCCTGTCTGTTCGTTTGTTCGCACAAAATCTTCAAGCCGATTTTAAATTTACTTTGAAACTTTAAGAATAGCTTAGAAGGGTATGACAATTTATATTGAACAAATTAAATTGTTTAATCAAATTTCGGTTACGTAGTAATAATTACCTATCAAATTTTTCAATATTTTTGTTGTAAAAAATTTAAAGCATGATTTCTGAATTTAAATATAAAAAGTCAGTCAGTTTGTCTGATTTTAAAATTGAACTGACAACTGCTCTCTATTCATACATACATAACGTTCTTTCAATATATCTAACTGTGCGATGATTTCTACGCAAACGATTAAAATTTATGAAATAATTTACATATGCAAGGCTGATGATTTTTGTGAAATAAAATTCTACTTACCTCGTACTTATCTAATTATTTTTTTCAGTTGTTGCATAATTTAATGCATGATTACTTAATTTAAGCCTAAAAAGTCACTTAACCTTTCATACACACACACTTTAACTACCAAAGTCATAATAAGTGATTTATTGGCATTCGATGGTTTATAAAAACAGTAGTATTCAATTACCAATAAATCATGTTGATTGATTAAAATGGTAATTATTCATTAACGTGTATAGTTGCGCAAATCTATCATTTTTTTTCCATTCGTTTGAAAATTGCACAAAATAGTTTTGTAATTAATAAATAAAAGTAATTATGTTGATTAAAAAGCATTATTTTGAGATTTGGTAAATTATTTAGAAATTAAAAAACGATCACAATTTGATGCAATTTTTTTAAATAAGAAATTATATATATGAGACTTTCAAATTATATTTACAGTTTTAAATCATTGACATTGTTTTATATAATCGCTCATTAAAGCCAATAAAAAAAAAGTGACCTAGTCTATATTTACTTTACGATAAATAAATATTTTAAAACGTGATTGAAAATATTAATATTAATTAATTATTATTGGCTATATGCGAGTTGTTGAAACCCCATGAACTCTTAGATTATTAATCGTAGCCGAAGGCAGAAATGTCTTGATTTGTGGTGTAATGGTAAAATCGTAAATTACTTACCCGTTATGGAAGATGCCTTCCAGCATCTTCTTTTACCAGTGGCTTATTGCCACTCAACTTATTAAATATTAACACACACGAGCCGCGCGCGTCGTCCTACTCCACCACGTTGCTATTTCCAGATCGAAACGCCGGGAAAAATGGCAATTTTGATAAATGATGCATTTTAGACTTCAAACAATGAACGGTAGGGGTTCGATGGGAATCTATTGGCCTTGTCTATTTCTTAACTAACTTGCAAAAATTACAATAAATCTTCACCTTCAACAATATACAATGCGAGAGGGTGTAAAATTTTCGTTAATGAGAAAATTGCCTGAGCATTCACAATAATCACATTTTTACGAAAACATTGTCATTGTCGTCTCTGTAAAGATTTATTGCGGGCCGCGCTCAATGCTCCTGCGAGAATAAAAACACACCAACAACTACAACTACAACTACAACAAATTTGTTTGAATTTGAATTTCAATAAATATTTTATTGCACTTGTAAGTAGCTACTATAATACATACAATAGTTTATAACAAAAATGTAATAATTTGTGTTAGTATATTAGGTAGTGATTGGGCTTATGTGCAGACACCATTTTTATTTCGATGTTGTAGTATTATTTTGTAGCGAAAGAGTAAGTTTGAAAATGGCAGATCCATCTTGCGTTTGACAGGGTGGTCGGGTAATCCATCAGAAAACCCTGCACCCCCTCTTACACTGCTACAGCTTTGTCCGACCCGCGACCCTCCTGTCAGGGTTAGTAGAACACGTCACTGAACCTATTATGTACCAATACACAGACTCACACACTCATACGTGCCGCACCGATGTATACAGCCGAAACCGGGTGAAAATCACCCCGTTTTCTTGTATGTATGTGCATATTCACATCTGGTCTAATGGAAGTGCGATGTTTCCAATACCAGCGCCGAATACATCTTGAACCCTTTCACGCCACCAAATGAATGAGTAACGTGCATTCGCTGCTTTTTCGACACGCTTTTTATTTCTGCGTTTTTACTCTACATCTCTTTTTTCTCTTCATCTCTTCTCGCCTTTATTAATTTCAATTAATGCAGATATGAACGAGATGTAAGATGAATGTATTTTTAAATCCATTAGGATGTGTGCGCATGATAAATTGTATGGTGGACAATACAGACCATTAAGAGGTTCAATAACGATGATTAAGCTACCTCTCCCCTGATGATCGCTTCATATCAATTTCGATCAGATCGCGCGTTCCAACTTCTTATCACACACTCTCTC
>JARJDW010018533.1:0-16088 GCA_030264715.1 Adinopsis sp. GC000173 | reverse complement strand
ACATATATATAGAATTTTGAGATTAATTAATAATCCATGATAGTTCATTCGATGCCACCTTCACAACGCGCCACGCTTTATCATTAACCATTTTCCATCGCGCCATTTACATTCCACATAGTTTTATTGCCACCACAAAACATCTAACGACTTAGTATTGTACAATAATGCATGTATATATGTGTGCAAGAGTTCGAAGTTGCTAGCTAGCTAGGTAAGCTATACAACACACGCACACACCCGTATATTAGCTGTCTCCATTGTTACAATTATTTACATTTAGATTTTCACAGTTTGAACGGTGATAATGTGCCATTTAAATAATATAATGCTCTTGTTTGTAATCAATCATCTATACCTACCTATATATAATACATACTCGTACACAATCAAAGGGAGATTAGAAACACACGTGAGATTATCAATTTCTCCACAACGCCCTGAAAACATTCGATTACGATCTGATTGAATGGAAACAATTAAAAATTCAATTAACACACATTTTTTATTATACCAATTGAGGAATTAAAGATTTAAGGAAAACAAATTTTAAAGTCATTTCTTATGAAGCATTTGCGCAAGTATACCACCTATAAAAACACCGGCTAGAGTTAGTCTGAGACGCATTTTATCAAAAAAATAATTGGTGGTGATCTGATTAATTGGAAACAATTGAGAAATTGGTGTTTTAACGAGATGTGTTGGGTACCATATCATAGAGAGATTTTAAATAAGAATTTTAGCAATTTCTTCTTAATCCTCTCCTAAAAAATTGATTATGCTCTAATTTAATAAAAACAATTCAAAATTTTATTGCGGAATTAGAAATTTGAAGGCGAGAATATTTTTTAGATTTGAAGAGATGTAATGGGTCATATCATAGCGAGATTTTGAATAAGCATTTTATCAATTTCTTCACAAAGCACCCTAAAAAATAGATTACGTTTTGATTAAATAGTAGCGATTAGACATTTTGTTATTAGAAATTATTAGGTAGATATATCGCGGAACTGGAAATTTGAAGAAGAGAATTTTTCGAGATTTGAAACGATGTGTCACAAGTCCTTTATCCAAAGAATAGATTACTCTCTGATTTAATAGAAACAATTAAAAATTCTATTACCTAACGGAAATTATTACGTTGCGAAATTAAAAATCGGAAATTTTAAAGAAGAGTATATTTAAAGTAAAATCAATTTTTTTCTAAAGCGTTTACGCAAGTATATCTACGAAAGGTATACATACAACGAGTAAAAACGTCGGTTAGAATTAGCCTTATACTTATATGCGCAAGCTCTCTTCGGATGTGTTGGGGCGTTCCATGCATACCAACAGATTCATCAATTATATCTTATACTAATGAGTTTTATAGGTCTTATATATTACGATCCCTTCTTACATACAAAACCAGCGAGTGAGTAGTAGTAGTTGAAAAGCAACAACAGCAACTACAGCAACCAGCAACAACAAATAGATTTAATTTTTCCCAGCGCGGTATTTAAAAATCGGTTTGCACGTATTTTTTAATGATAGGTAAAGTATTTCTACCATTTCATGGAATGGATGCTGGAGTATATATATATATACATGGGTGGAGGTTAATTAGATAGAATTTCCATTTTGATGCTAAAATAATAATCAAGCGCGTGCGTCGTCGTCGTCGTCGTCTCTCTATACGTATACCTACCTAGCTACACGAAACGCCGCACATTTTAATTAACTTTTTATTAACGTGAACGAATGCTGCGCTTGACGATGATTGCGAATGTGTATATATATATATGTATGTATGTGTGTTTGCATCAGCGCATCCATTTTAAAAAAGGCATTATTTCGTGTGTGTACTTACATACACACATACATTTCTTCTAGATATATTCGCGTCGATGCAATATTCTAACTGTAACTAACTGATCTCAACTAATTGATGAGTTTGCTACGTCATTACACAATGCCTATTTGCATTCAATTCTGTGTGTTGTTGTTGTTGTTGTTTTGTTCTTTTTTATTTTATTTATTTCTGGCTTCTTTCTCTTATTCGATTTACTTCATCTTTGTTATATGCCGTTTCGCTCATTTTATTGCCGCGATGAGTATGAAATTTCTTTATTCTAATCAACGATGTGGCATGTGAGCGTACACGTATATACATCATATGCAAATACGTGATGCGATTCATTCGAATGTATGTGATCTAGATTCGATGCAACTTATAATACGTTCAACTATTTCGCATTTACTACTATGTGATAATTAAAAAATACCGGATTGATTTATTTGTCATCTCTCGCCTAACTGTTTATTTATTTATTGAAATAAATATTTTAATCGAAAAATCTCAATGGCTACAGAAAAGCCATTGTTATTATATTATTGTAACATTTTGATAATTTTAGGTCATACCTATTATTGACGAGCTTTAATAGACATTTTATGAACGTGAAAATGTCATGTAATTCTATTTAATGTTAACATAATTTTAATGCAATAGCTATCATCGTAATTTTATGGCATTGCGTGCCAAATGCCACCACATTTTTTATATATAGTCATTAAACCAGTGCACATTTGCAAATAGTTCTACTTGTGTAATTATGATGTGTGTATTAAGGACGACTGAATAGATATCGCCGTCAAATACTCATATTTTTTTTTAAATTGATTATCAATTCAAGGCAATTCAAGAATAATAACTTGTTTTAAATATTTATTAAAAAATTTTTGCAAACAAACCAAGAAATAAGTATAGTTTTGATTATCCGGCATTTTTGATTATCCGTCACGACTCAAGCCAGCCGTAATCCGGATAATCAAGAGCATATACTAAATACCTTCGCTATTTTTTGCTTTTGAATTAAATTAGTGCATAAATATATTTTTACTTAATGATGAATATGAATATCTTTAATCATTGAAAATATTAAAGAAATTAATTGTGTGTGTGTTTCATTTAGCGCAAAGCAGCCAAATATACACTGCATATTTCTATATTTTCGAAGCTATTAACTTTTCTAAATACTGTGTGAAACTGTATTATGGAGAAGAAGTTGAAAAAAAATAGGCAGATGGAGCGATGATTAATGAATGATACTTTTTTATAAATACAATATTTAAACGGTCATCTATGTGGTGTATACGCATGTAAAGTGCACGGGCACGTTTTTCACTTATTTCTATCAACTTCAATTCTTTGGTGTATGTAAACTCATTAAGAATATTTAGGCGAGTGGAATGAAGAAGAAGGTAGAAGAAGAGAAGAGAAAAAAATAATAATAAAGCATTTTCTGTACGCTTACATAAGACTTCATAATTTAAATTGCTTTATTTTTCGAATAATATCCCAAAGAGATAGGCATCGCAACATCATTAATCGTATAATGTTTTAATTTCCATTGTGTATGTGTGTGTGTGTATACACATATATGTATATATGTATGTGTGTGTGTGTGTGTTTCTATTAACGAAGAATTAGATTTTTTCCGTTCTTTCGTTTTTAATGATCGTTCCCAAACAATTTGTCAAGTTGTCAAAGCTCGAAATTATATTCAAACGAGTGCATCGTTCGCGCTTATTACTTAGAGTGCATATATTACTATTTAGAAATAAAAAAAAAACTAGAAAAATCTTTTTGGTGAAGAGAAAGAGATGATGTGCTGTTGTTGTTGTTGTTGTTGTTGTTGCTGGTGGTGCTGTGGTGCTGTGGCATAAGTTTCAATATTGTCATCGGACAGTCTAATAAGTTGGTGTAAATGATAGCGACGGTGTTGGCTCATTAACATATTACAAACGTAGCAAACGCGCGCGCGGAGAGTAAAACGCACACACGAGGTTCGGATTCACGTTTTCGTATCGTTGAGCGTAGAAGAAGAAGAAGAGAGCACGTCGGTTTATGGATGCCTCGTGCGTAGAATGTCTATAAAGCTGTTGGTCTGTGTGATGGTCGCTCTTTTAGATGGCAGACAACAAGTAAGAATGTGAAAGAGAATCGGACGTGGCGCAAACCGACTAACTTGAGTCTACCTTACGGCCATTACTATATTTCATGTCGAATGAAGGAGAAGAAGAAGACGACGACGAAGACGAAGAAGAAGGCAAAGCAGAAGAAGAAGATGAAGCGCGATGTTGCCGGATGTGTTGCTCTTCTTTATGAAATAGCATATTTTCCACCACGTATTATATTCACTTTTATCTTCTTTTTGATTTTTCATGGATTTATATTATAATAATTTGTTTTTTTCTTCTTCTTCTCCTGCTGCTGCTGCTGCTGGTGCTTATTCTCCGGCTTCGTCCACCAGGAACAGTTACATTCGCGCAACAAGTTTTCGTGATGCGTTGCTTTTTTCGGCGAATATAATTCACGCAAAATGCTTCTCTTTTCTGTTATTGTGTGTGTAGCTTCAATTTTGTAGCAGCAGAAGCCACAGCAACAGCAGCATCTGCTTGCCTAACGAAATAATAGTCAGAATTATTATCGCTAAAGTTAAACATAAAAAAGGGAAACGTAATTATAATGCACCTGCATATACCTCCTCGCCACTCCACTCTACTACTATATACATTCAATAGAAATTCTGTAATTTTTTTAATCGCTATTTAATTTTAAATTTTGGAAATGATTATTTAAGCGAAGAAGAAAGATGGCGTTGAAGCAGAAGAGAGGAGTAAAAAAATTAAATACGAAAATCGTATTTTTAAATCTCAAATACTGCATAATAATTTAGGATTAAAAAGACTTACCATACGAAAATAAAAACATATTTTCTGGTTTTATTAATTTTAGCACCAAGTTTTAGTGACTCATAAACTATATATACATTTTGGCAGAATATTATTTACCAGTCAGCGTTTATAGTAATTTTTCTTAAAATGTATTAAAAGTGCTACCAGTAATTTATGATTTTCTTAAGTCAAAATTAACTGTAAATCTCTTATTTGCGTTTTTAACGTGTGTGCTGTTGACGGTGTCCTGCCGTTTTCGGGTTTGTTTCTAGATAATAAAGTGCATTGCTTAATGAGACATTAACTAACGGTGGTGGTGCGGCGGTGTGATGTGGTATGGTATGGTATTGTAAAGGGACGATGGATGTGTGTGTGTGTGTGTGTGTGTGTATGTGTGTGCATCCTTCGCTAACAAGCATGCATGTTTTGCTTGGCAGTAACAAGTGCCGAAAACAAGCTATTGTCACGGCCAATAATTGCAAAAGCTAGTGGGTATGGGAATGTGCGCATGTTCGTATAATTACGATCTAAATGTCGCGTTTTGAGGTGAAAAATTACTACGCGGGTGGAATTTTATTACACATAACGTCGTCGTTGTTTCGTTGTGTGTTTTTTTTTGTAGAAAAATACGTAAATTCTTCGCCGTAATTGCTTTTTTATGCATTCTTCAAACTATTTATTAGTTTACGTGTTCAAATCTAATTCATATTCGTCACACTCTAATCTATATAAAAACTAGTTAATCTGAAACATTAGTCAGCCATTTTTTGGTAACTTTTTGCGTTTCATAATCTACAAACTATTATAATAGACAATAATGGACAAGTCTAAAAACCTTTTTTTTCATGGTATACCTTCTGTATTATAATATACATGAAAAAGTAGACTATTTACGTTCGGTTGCAAATTTTCCATATCAATGGCACGTAGCCTCAAACCCATTTGTTTCATTTAACAAAGAGCATGAAATTAGTTTTTTTTCTCTCTTCCTTCTTTCATCAGTTAGAGAATTTTATGTATGTGATCTAAATCCAAGGACAATAAACGAACCAAGAGTTACATTTTATGCTTTGCTAAATATTTCCCAAAAAATCAATCATGAATAAAACTGATTAGATTTTTTTTTCATCGGCTCTCCACCTCACTCACCTCCAACTTCTCACTTCACAGTTGATTAAGGTACATTAAACTGAACATTTAATAATCTAAGAGTGCCAAATTCAATTATTACTTTTGTAAAATCGTACGTGAAAGGGGAAGAGATGCGTGAAGAAAACGATTTCAGGTGTTTGCGCGAGGCGAGGGCCATTGAACTTTCCAAGATTACACCCATGTGCTAAAATCAGAGTATATAGAATGGTACACACACGGTTTGTGTCCCTCTCATTTCAATCAAACTTAATTTCGCATGTTCACGGGGGGTGTATAACCCCCTCATGTTTCTACCATTCGATACGATAATGATATTGCATTGCCGACACCATTGCATTGCCCACCCACATTGTTCTACATTTTATTTCATTTATTCTCTATGTAAGTAATATATATATTGTACCTGCAATACAAATTTTCGGGTATTCCTACAAGCAGCAGGTGTTGTAAATTATAATTATGCGCTGCTGCAGTTTTGTTGTGTGTTGTTGTGTGGCGGACGGAAATTTTTGGATGACAAATAATGTGCTACCTTCTCTAAAGCAAATAGCATTCAATGGAAGATCAAGATCACATTATAATTAGAGGTTTTGTGGTGCAGACGAAAGACAGAGTAGTAAGCGAAAGAGACGGAGAGGGAGGGGTACCTCCAAATCACATTTTAATAACACCACACATAAAAGTAATGTACGGCAATGATGATTTTCTTTTCCACAATTTTTTTACAGTTTCAGTGTCTGTTTATTGCACATCGTTAATGAGATATCTTTAATACCGTATACAGCTATAGTAATAACAATTTTTGAATCAAATCTTAGCGTTTCAAAGCGTTTTAATTGGGCCGGAAAAAGGCGAATACTACTAGGTAATACTTACAAGGGCAAAGTTGTGTCGAGTTGGGAAAAAACAACAGAGTGAACGAAAAATCTCATCAGTTTTATGCGCGCGTTAATGCGCTGGTATAATTTCTCGTTTTTAAAGGGGAGCAAATACATATATTCCTAATCCCAAGGACTTATAAGCTGTAATTGCAGTAATCTTCTTTTAAATGCTTCTCTGTTCTTCATTAATTTAATTGGACAAACAGCCGGTTGATAGAAACTTCTCATAAGTGCGCAATTTTATCATCTATGGTAGTTAATTTTATTGCGTGCAATGTACGAAAATTACCAAAGGTTAGGCGACCATCAGCGTGGTGTATAAAAACGCATACATGTATAGTGTAGTAGAGAAGAGAAGGTAGGCAGACGAGGCACTTCCTCAGCGTCAGTCAGTGCAAAATTAAAAAACAAAAAAACAAGTAAAAAAGCACACACACGGAGGTTTTTTGTACGTAGGTATAGTAGTAGTAGGTACTTGTAAGAGGAAGGGTGGCTGCCGGTTCTGTAAAATGAGACGATATGGGTTTTGAATATCGTGGGGCGATAATGAGGATAATGAGACGTTTAATGAAACGGCACACATATATAAAAGTGGTTATAATAAGCGGTATAGATGGAGCTACGGTAAAGTGTGGTGCGCGCCGTGCGTTGTGAAGTTAACCCCAGGCGGATTCGGTAGCTCCCATACAATATACAGCATTACTGATCGTGGTATTATACATCGTACGGTAGATCAACGATAACCATCTATATAAGAGAGAACGTACTGTCAAATGTTTAATTTGTTGGGACTATTTATTAATGTACGATATTTATGGATTGGTACCGCCTTCCATATGGGACCAGCCGATATAAATTCAGTACCTGTAGCTTCGGACTCACTGGCACAATACGCGCTTTACACATGCAATTATAATTTGCTGCGAAATGGACACCACCATTCCTTTAGACCTGAAATATTTCGTCCAATGTACTTTCTAACCTAAAGTACTTACTTAGATACATACCTACAACTCTTAGGTTTAGGGATTCTTGGCTATACCTATTCAATATAATGTCATTACCTGTGTACCTGCAATAATAATCGCCGTGAAACAGACAGCGCACAGCTTTGAGTATATATACTTTGAACATTTCATCCAACTCTAATGTATTTACATTAGTTACAACGCTAGTCGAAAGAGATTTTCATTAGTTTGGTAACAAAGAGTTTAGTAACAAATCTAGACAAAGCGACAAATGTAAAAAAAAGGTAATTTCACAGTAATTCTTACATATTTATTTATTAGTTGTTCGAGGGACTATTTTTAAGGCTTTTCGTACGCATGAACAACACATAATGGAAATTAAAATAAAGTGGCTGGTGTATATATAAAGTTAATACGGCCTAGAGTTGTTAACCGTAATTTAAGGAAATAAAGTGCCGTAATATAGGCGCTGGGGTAGTAATTCTGCAGCCTTGCATTTATACCTTATTATGGGCCATAACAATGGCCAGCACATGGCATTTAAAATGTATTTTATTGCATATTTACTGACTCACTACATACTTTATTACTTTTAACACACACACACACATATACACGCTCTCCTCTCGTAGGTATACATATACAGAGACGCAAAACGGTGGAGACGAACTTTGGGTACCCACAAGAATTCAACAACCTGTGCCATAATATTTCAACTCTTGAATTATTTACCTCTCAATTAATTATATTTCTTTTGAAGCTTTTTTAATTATCACCTTCTTGGACAAAATTTTTACGTTGCGCTAAAAATATCGATGGCAATCGGCAGGTAGACACACACAAGGTAGAAGAAGAAATAATATCCACCATACCATACCATACCGTAGCAGCATACAATGTTTGTGTTATTCTAGGATATTTGTAAATATTTGCGTTGGAAATAAAATGTGTGTTGGGAATAAGTGAATATGTAGAAAATATTTCCAAGCGTGAAATAGTTAAAAGATATAAGATGCTAAACCGAGTGTTAGGCTTGAATCTATTGGTCGTTTAATTAAAAACAAAAGCCCCATAAATAGCTACTGCTGGTATTTTACTAACAGGTAGAAATAATAGCCGCGCCACAGTAAATATCGCCGTGACCGACTCGGTGTTAAGTGAAGGTGTTGGAAGTCCGTAATGTCGTCGTCAATTCCATGTTATTTATAACACAAAGAATATATATATTGTATATATACATATATATATATTATATATATATATATATATTTAAAGCTCGTCTTTTTATATCACAATAATTGTTTGATGATTTAAGCAGTTTAAGCCACACGATGGTTTTTTTTCTTTCGTTTCTCGAAGAAAGCTTTCTTCAAACTATTTTTGTTTATACGTATCTATTGCGATGATGGTAAAGCAACGAGAGAATACACAAACTGTTGGTTGGTATGTGAACGCGTCAGCAGCCGGTTTCTGAAATCTAATTTCCTTGAGTTCGACCTACGGACATTCGGGCTAATGAGAAAAGTGAGTTCACAGACTACAGCCGGTGATTCTTCTCTTCTCCTCTTGCCATGGCCGCCATTGCCACGCGCACTGATACCCTTTTTTTCATCTCCTTCATTTATAACATCGCATATTAAAGAAAATACACGCATGTATTGTCAATGCAAGCCTACCACGAAAATCTGAATATTTTTTTCTTTGCAAATACATAAATTATTGCGAAAACAAAAATCTAATTCTAGTATACCGCAGCATTGGTATTCTTGTAAATGAGTATGATTGTGCTTTATTTTGTCTTGGATGGGAGTGGTACCTTCAATACATACATTCAATCTAATCTTTAGGACAAGGCCATAAAAATAATGCAAACAATAAACAGTTTTTTTTATTTTATTTTATTTTTATTTGTATTTTTTGTCAAGATTTTCTTATCGAAATAAAAATTGCGCCGATAAATTACATGGCACCTTCATCCATCAATAATTTTAATCGGGCGCGCTCCGTTTTTTTTTACTTCTTTACCATTCCACCTCTACTATCTCTGTCTCACAATCAATTTCGAAAATGAAAAATAATTTAGCGTGTGAACAGTTATGGAGTTAGATATCAATACGATGCTGCCATTTTTTTCTATAATGTTTAATGTTTTCGTTTTATTCCGCACACACACACACACACACACTCACATAGTTTCATTACATTGATTTAATACAGAGCTAATGCATACTGATTATAAGAATTATTTTATATCAGATGCTATGTCGTGTCTTGCATGATTTGTGGTTATTATTTCACATGTAGAAATTTATACATAACTTTTATGATTATTAGAAAACAAGAATTATATAGAAAAAAAAACGAACAAACTCTGTGCGTCGTCGTTTCAGTTTATAAATAAAAAAACGAAGAAGAAAAAATATCGATAATTATTAAATAACATACACGCACTGTATCTACAAATAGAATTACTTTTTCGTATTTCTTGTAAGAGATTTTCAGTTACCACATTCTTTATTTATTTATTTATTTATTTATATATAAAAAAATAATGTTATGAAGGAAACAAACTTTTGTCGTATTTTATAGTTCTGTAATGTTTGAAAAACATGCATGTTGTTAATTTACTATAAATCTAATCGCGTATTCACATAAAAAAACATTAATATATTTATTTAATAAATCGATTTTGCATGAAGAATCGCCAGAGATGAAAACGCCTGTTCTAGGAATTTTGAATCGTATTTTTTTCGCTTAATGTTCTGGTTTAATGCGGTAGAAAAAGGAACGGTAGAGGCAGTCGAGGTGAGATGATGGCTGGTGGGATGATGCCACCCTCTTCAACTCGACTTTGGTATTATTGTGCATTTTGTGGAGAAAAATCATAAATCATTGCGAAAACAACTTTATGGTTTTCGTGTGTTTTGGCGCCCATTTCTGGAGATAAATTTAGGTAAACATCGAATTTATGCACATACAGTAAACTAGCAGTAGAAAAATTAATTAATCTATACTATTTCACTCAATTTCTCTTCGGCATTAAAGACAAAAAATGTAAATCATTGCAAAGAAACTTGTATGAGTTTTTTTTGCGCTCATTTATGGCGATATGCGATAAATTTAGGAAAATATCACATACACTAAATTAACAATAGTAAAAAAATAATTAGTCTAAACTATTTTACTCAATGTTTCTTCGGCATTACTGGGCATTTAGTGTAGAAAAAATATAATAACTTTTTTTTGGCGCCCAATAAATTTTCGCTAAATAACGCATTTATGCACATACACACATACACACACACACAGTAAGTTAGTAGTAGTAAGATTTAATTAATCTAAACTATCAGATCTTATGCGAGAAGGAATTTATTGCATACCTTTGATAAGAAAACATATGGCTGGATATAATATACTTACCAACATGATCATTTTCTAAATAGTTTGTGTGTGTGTAAGGTAAATAGTGTAAAATGTGGTAAAAAGTTTAGAATGTTGTCTGTCATACATTTGCATGATGCACAAATAAGTTGGTATATAATTAGCCGGGTAATCGCAGGTTCGAAACCCATTACTCGTTTCACTTGTATAATAATATTTATACACATCCAAGCAAGAGTAGTGCTGTTATAATCCTTGTATGTGTATGAATGTATATTTACGATTACAAAGCATGCATTTAATTCGTTGGGATTTCACCGGGAGATAAGCCAAAATTAATTAATCCAACTTTCCGAAGTACAACTTTGTCCATTCCTTACTTAAGCCGCTTAACTCATCCGCTCATCTCGCTCTAACCGCTCGCTCTTCGCTTCTTCTTCCTATATAGCAACAACAACAACAACAGCAACAACAACGACGACGACGACAACAACAAAACGCTTGCATTCACATTCATTTTAAAATCGCAACTCTCCTCGTATGTATGTGTATACATACGCACTAGCTAGGTACTTAGTTTACTTATACAACTTCTCCTTCGCGTTGAAATATTTCAATATACAGCGAAGTGAAACTCCTCGCTTCTTTTTCTTTCTCTCCATTTACTTTTACATCTTGCATGATTTTTCGTTGCACAAACACACACATTTGCGATTTGATCTTGATTTTCTCGCCTTACTCAATCTATTTCTTGCAGCGAGTTGTGCGCGCAGGCAGGCAGGTTGTTTTGCTCATGCTGCTGCCAGTTGACAGAAACGTTGAAAGTGGTATTAGATTCTCATGTAGATTGTTGATTTGTATACAATATATGTTAAAGTGTTGAAAAAAAAAACAAAAAGCGCGACAAGAAGTGAAGAAACAAAACAAAACAAAATAAAAGAACGAAACTTTTAGCAAATTCATTCACTGCTCTTTCTTTTGTGTTATGTAAGTGTGATGAATTTTTTATGATGTGTACGTTGGTATTTTGGTATGTGGTCAACAGCAGGTAGATAATGCCCTCTTCCGACGGGCCTCATCAAACCCGACTCTAATTATCCTAGCTAGGAGAGTAACTTATATATAAGTGGAAAACCGCGCCGACGGCAGCAGCCAGTAACCTTCTTCTCTACAATGACATACCCTTACCATATTATTACCGTTCAGCATCCCAAATTATACACCACAGCACATTTTTGTCATAATTATTATTTGGATTGTGAAACTCAAACGAAACGGCGCAGAATTACAGATGAACATCAAGCCAAAGTATACTAGTAAAAAAAAAATTACAATAAAAAGCAAGTTTATAACGCTCGGCAAAAATTCACCCAAAACTTTTATTGTTTTTCTTATTAAATCAATTAACTATAATTGCACACATGTATTATCTCTTGTCTGTACAAATCGTAGATAATTGATTTTAATTGTTTATAATTTTTCTCTCTGTGCGTTTATGTGCGTAGAAATTTCTAATTTTATAATATATTTTTTTCTGTCTGTTACAGGTAAGTGGTTCTATTTCCAAGCCCTTACAAGAATGATTACAGTATGTTATTCACGGAATTTCAACGGAACTCGTAATTATATGACTCCTTTTTTTATATACCTATACACACACACACACATATATATATATATATTCTACTCTTTCATATACCATCACGCAATTCACATTTGTATTTCTTCTTTTGCGCACCTCATGTATCAATTGTTAACAAACGGTACATAAATAATGAGCGTTTTTCAATTGCATCTCTTTCTCGTTTACTAATTCAACTACAAATTAGGTAAAGCACATACGTATATACTCTATCTGTATATATAGACACGAATTATTCAATTTTTTTCATCTTGCTTTTTTACCATTGTCTTTATTTTATTGTACATATTTAGTCATGTTCGTCGAAAAACAAATTCTTTAATGAATTCTATCCCAATCCAGTGGTTTCATTGCATATTGCAATTGCAATTGAAATTTTTATAATACTCAAAATTTGAAAATATATAGCAAGTTGGCAATTATTCATTCTTTTCGTCTTCTTCTTTTATATTGCAATTGCAATTCTCGTTACAATCTAAATTTAAAATTCAGTGATTTCCTTTCGAATTTTCACTTCCCATCAATTTTTATAACAATCTAAATTTTAAATTATTTTCTAAAAATCAGCATGTTTTTAAATTGCAAATTATATAATCTTTGCCCTCCTTGCGCTCTTTAAGTTGAAATACATATATACTTCATAATACAATTTCATTGAATTCTTTTTGTATTTTCCATTTTTTTACACCTTCATTATTCTGTTATACATATTTAGTCATGTTTGTATAAAGAATTCTTTTCTTCCTTTTTACGTTTCGTTTCTTTTTCTGTTTTTTTTGTTGGTGAACTTGATTATCCTAATCAAAGAACCATTTAAAGACCCGTGTTAAAATATTTCTAAAAACAAATTCCCAATAAAATGTTTCACATGTTTGTGTATTATATACGTACACACACACACACACACACACATGGATATTTTTTTCTTCTTCTTCTTCTTCTCCACATTCGTCGTCTCCTTCTTCGATGTCGTTTCGGTCCGACCGTATGCTTTCCTTATCGCTTCGTCTGCATGGGCGTATAAAGTATTGACATCGCCGGCTATTAAATCTTTTTATAACCCATTTGATGAGGAATAGATATATTAAACACTTTATAGTACAGAAAAAAGACACTCTTCGTAGAAATGCCATTATATGCGCTTTTATAAAATGTATATAAATATATATATAGGTATATACGGAAGAAGGCATCTTCAAAACGTCGTGTTCTTGCTATAGATACGCTCAAATCAGGACCGGATTCTCGCGCTTCTCTTCATCCATCGTGCGATGATGCATTTAAGGAGACTAGTTTTTCTTTTCGCTTATATACCTACTTTTGTGTACACTGCCTACACAAATGCCTCAATATTCCAAATTTGTATACGATTTTTCATACTTACGCGCAGAAATCGTAAAGTCGGGTCGATAATTATTTGTTATTTATCATTTAGTTTTTATGTCTTTTAATTTAACACTAAAATGTCTTTGTCAATAACTTAATTAAACGCTTTCCAAGAAAACGAATTCCAATTTGATGTTAAATTATTTTATATTGACGTACTAAAAACTATATAATAATAAATTATTAGCGTGGCAATTTCACAGTAGAGAAACGCACGAAAAATGATGATAATCCCTCGATTAATAATAATATTTCAAATTCTTGAGATTGTTTTGAATCATCGACGAAATTATGCGATTAATTCAACCTAATAGTTTAGAGATAACGCATTTCTTGTTCCGCAATTAAAAATCTATATTAGTGTTATTACGATTATACATGGCTTGGCCGATGATTTTGCTGGTACGTAGCAGTAGATAACTAACTATACACATACATGGGAATCGCAGTCGCATCGCCGCATCATCATCATCCGCGTACGTGTTTTTTTCCGCGCTCGCTGGAATATATATGCAAAGAGGAAGAGGAATCTAGATAGTCGTATGAGTTTAAATGTTTAGATAGTTTAGTAGACCGTTTAGTGTTCGAGCAGTTGCATTGATATGTCAATTATAACGAACCTGTTCAAATGACCCTTTCTCTAAACAAGCGAGTAACGAACTCATATATATATGTATACGTATATATAGTTACGTGGAAGTCGCGAACTATGAACCTTTTTCAAAATCATTCGTGAACACATATGTACACATACAGACATACAATACGATTGCATGCAGCGTAGTAGTATTTTCCTTCCTTCTGTGTGGGTATTTTAAAGAAATAAATATAAGAAGAAGAAGAAAAAAATTATTGTGAGTATCGGAGCCCTAATTTTGTTTTAGTTGGCCTGTGCGTTCGTTCGTTTGCTGCTTCTTTCTTTCTCTCTCCTTCTGCCTTGATAATGGCTCTCCCATCATTATAAGCAATTTTCTTCGATTCGTAGTATTGTAGTATGCAAAACGTAATCTTGAAATTTCGATTAATTTCAAGCAAGCACTTTTTTGGGTTGTAATAAGTGGGTATAAGACACATATAGGACATTATACACCAAAAAGCATTAAACGAGCCGTCGTTATATGAATGCATTATTATACTACGTGTTATTAACGCTGCAACAAGATGAAAAACAAGTCGTCGTCGTAGTCGATCCGCTCTCGTCTCGAAAAAATGTGAATGAATCGTTTTCTAGATTTAATAAAAATTGATAAGTTTTGAGTAATGTAGGTATATCTTATCACACACACACAAAAATTACTGAAATTATTAATAACTGATTAAAAATGAGCGAGAGAGAATCGATGAGGTTGAAAAGACGAAAAGGAAGCACCAAGCAGCAGCAACAGCAACAACAGCAACAACAACAACAACACAGATAAAATTAAAAAAGGGGATAGGCTTCGATCTGTTCATTAGTTTTTATATAGGGCGTCGTCGTTTCGAAAACTGCGCTCCGCATCCACCCATCTCGCTTCAACATTTACACTTGAATTAGTAATACGACCAAGACAACAAGTACAGAAAACCAATCAAAAGCTGATCAGCAATATTCTAGACTCCGAGTCCAAGGTATAATCAAAACAAAGGCAACCATTAATTACAAATACGTTGGGACCGGGTTATATGTGTGTGTGCTCTACACAGCCCGAGAACTAATTAACTAGCTCATTTAGTATACAGCGTGCATGTACACTCACACACTATACAGACTATATACATACTGTACCTACTACACATTACATCACATGGATGGAATGAAAATATTCATAACGGATCTCGTAAATATTCCTTCACTTATATGTTTTGTGTGTATGTGTATGTGCATGTGTATATCCAACTCATCGCAAACGTGCACAACACTCTAATCCGTTCCCTCATCGGGAGGGAAACATTTTTATTTCATTTGCTATCTATCAATGA
>JARJDW010018516.1:0-15133 GCA_030264715.1 Adinopsis sp. GC000173 | reverse complement strand
CAACGACACGCGGGATTCCCAAGCGGTCACCCATCCAAGTACTAACCGCGCCCGATGCTGCTTGACTTGCCTGATCGAACGAGAAGGCGTAGACCAGCATGGTATGATCGTTGCACATATGTTTTGCACTCAAATTTTATTTTTACACAGTGCATTATTGATAACATATAACGAAAATATACATTTCAAAGTATTCCGAGCGATTTTCCAATTGTTTTCATCGGAAATTGTTAGAACAAGGCCAGATCGAGTTAAAGAAGGTGAAAATTGCATAAAAATCGCTTGGAAACCTATAAAAATCGAGTCCATCCATTTGTCAAATTTGACATTCTTGGTGTTTTCACGCATTTTTCATACGATTTTCACTGAGTTTTCATTCGAACTTAATAGAATTTGCCTTTGCTGAGGTAGGCAAAAATGTCTCAGTCCGGTTTCGCTTGAATCCACCTACGCGCACTTA
Source organism: Adinopsis sp. GC000173 (assembly GCA_030264715.1). Classification (NCBI taxonomy): domain Eukaryota; kingdom Metazoa; phylum Arthropoda; class Insecta; order Coleoptera; family Staphylinidae; genus Adinopsis; species Adinopsis sp. GC000173. Next base: position 14,673 of record JARJDW010018516.1, on the reverse strand, counting down.
AGAAGTTTCATGCAACGATTTCTTATCGAATTAAGCAATAATGAAGAAGTTGAATAACTATACTAAGTTGGACAATTTTTCAAGGAACCAACGCGTCCAGCATACACAGGTTTTGCTGTATAAATGAACTGACTACAAGTGCTCGAGATAGTCAAAAGGCCCGGTGGGTTTTCTGTAACTTTAGTATTTCTTCTCTTCGTGTCACCAAACACCCCTGCTGCTCTTGAGATTCACTTTACCCAAGTTTCTACTCACTCATTTAAGATTTGTTTGGTAAAAAAAAAGAATTATAAATTAAATTATCATTAATTTCAGCGATTTCTAATATTGTACAGCGATGCATTGTTCGCTAAATTAAAACACTTTTGTTTGATAAATATTGATGTAATACTACAAAATGATTTATTAAGGAATTTGTCGCCTTCAAATTCGAGTATTCGCAAAAAAGTGATTTTTTGCGTACAAATATATTAATGAGGTAATTGTGTACTTTAAAAATCAAGGTCGCTCGCTAATTTTTTTTTATCATATCTAATAAAAAATGTGTGCTTCCTTCTATCGGAACAGGAATTACTAAAAGTGTTATATAAGGTTGTGATGTTACATAAATACATTTATGTATTACAAATGGAAAACAATTTGCTTGTTAGTTGGGTATCAAGAAACGTTTTACGCACTCGCGCATTCGATGATTTTTTATAGTGTTATTTTCCGTTAATGAATGTGGTGATTAAAAAATTGGCTTCGATATTCATAAGGCCTCCGTGGCGCAATTGGCTAGCGCGTTCGGCTGTTAACCGAAAGGTTGGTGGTTCGAGCCCACCCGGGGGCGCATACTTTTTTATATATTCTTGCGCTGTACAACGTAGTTAACATTAATTCAGCGCCAAATAGTCTAAATCATAAATTGTCTCTCTGTACTTTTTTGTATAGTTTAATATACATATAATTAATACTCATATTTTGATTATGCATAGAGAAATAAAGAAGAGAGTACAGGCCTTCTCTATCCTCAATTTTGCACGATGATTCTGATAGTCGGGCAAGCTGAGTTACTATTCTTTTAAACGAAGCACATAAAATTTGTTCGATGGCTAGAATTTAGAAATTTGTAAAAAATCGAAAAAGATGCATGAGAAATGAAAAATAATAGGAAAAATCGTGCAATAAAGTGAAAACACCACCTCATCACTATGTATTTTTATAGAAACAATTAAAATTCATTAAAGATTAAAAAATTATATTTTTGTTCCATGTGGCTTTAAATATTAATTGTTCTTGTTGTTCTTGAAAAAATATTATAACTGGGTTTAATGAAATTGCAAATCGGACAAGTCCATACAATACTTTTTAAATATTATTTTTTTCCTCAATTTTAATGGACAATTTAATTGTAATGAAACCGACAATTCGATTTCGTTTAAATTTCCTTCTCTATTCATGAAAAACAAAGTGATTTTTAAAATTTTTCAATTGTAAGTTTCACAAACGACTTTTTTATATTGGCGGTTCGACCATCCAAATAAATAAAACGTCAAATGCGTATCATTTACAATAATAAAATCCAATATCAAACTTCCGATCCTTCAACAATTAATGAAAAAGGTTGATAATCTGAACCCACACGATAGAGCACATCTTTTATATTTTTTAGATTAAATTAATTATTGACACAAAAATTTATATTTGAAGTAATAAAATTCAATATCAAATTTCCGATCCTACAGGTAATGACCAAAAAGGTTGGTGGTTGAAACCCACTCCAGGAAGCAAATTTTTATTATATTGTATAGATTAGATAAATTATTAATATCCGTTTCAAAAAGCAATTATCGAACAATTAAAAAAAATTTTAAACTATAGTAATAAAATTCAATATCAAACTTAACAAGGTTGTATATTGTAAATTACAAAAAATTGTATAAAGTATAAGTAAAAATTAAAATTGAATTATTTTTTGTTTGTTTAATATTTACACACACATTCATACGCACATACATATATGCACACATGCACGCATTCATCATCAACATCAAATAATAATTTTCGTGATAAGACCCGCAGCGATCGTGACGCCGCCGACGCGCAACATAACGCGACCCAATTCCTTACAATCGGAGTACAATTCGAGCGCGAGCGGTCGCATAGCGCGCACCTCAACCAGAGCGCTGGTATTGTTGCCGAGGAAACGCGGATGCTTCTTCTGCATCTCGCCGGTGCTTTTGTTCAGCTGAGCGATTAGACGACTGACGCACGCCGGCTCCACCAACGATTGATGGTGCAAAATCACCTACAAAAATAAAAAAATATTGCTTTTTAAATGTTGTTGTTCTTAAGTTATTAATGAATGGTTCAAATTGTCTTTTTTTACTATTCCATGCTATTAGAATATCGTCTAAGTTTCGTGGTAGTCCATAAAAAAATTTCTTACAAAAATATAAATCCAAAACCTTGTTTATACCATTTCAGATAAGTAGACGATATATTTGTTGTCGCTTTTCTCACCTGATAGCCTTTCGTAATCGGTACGGTGACGTTGAAAACGACGATGCGGCATTGGAAGCGCGCCGACACCGGTACCGGATGGTGCGGATCGCACAGCACATTCCCCACAGACACATTTGGCATTTCAATGCCGGAGAGAGTTACAAGCGGCTGGTCGCCGGCGAATACAATCGGCTGTGGCATTTCCTCCATCGATATCGATTTGATCGTAGCGTACTCGCGGTTCGGGCAGACCATCACCTTATCGCCAACGCTCAGACAGCCGGTTTCGACGCGTCCCGACACACAAAATCCAGCACCAGTAGCCTACAAAAACAAAGAATATTAATACTATATAAACAATCTATAATCTGCTAAAAATAACCCTAAATCAGACCATCTTCAAATGGTAATAAATTGGACAACATCACATTAACTCATGGTTTGAGACATAGATGGCGCATTTATGACATTTCCGAACTTATCCGAATATTAAAACATTTCATGACTTAAATATCGAACTGTTCAATTCAGTATACTAAACAATTTTGATATAAGCCCTGCTACTAATATATTTCATTTTAAAGTAAACAAAATAAAATATAAGTAACGAGCTTATTAATAATGTGCAATATGGTAAATTGCGGTAAGGTTTGCAAGTTATAAAAAGTTTCGCACGGCCTTAATCTTGACATATTTTAGTTTTCGGATGAGTTCGTAGAAGTCCGGTATTGGCTTATTTTTTACCGCTTGAAGACGACACAAATATATGGCCATTCTTAGAGTTATAAAAAAATTATAATATTACTTACTTTGAACACGTCGTTAATGGAAAAGCGCAACGGTTTAGTGACAGGTCGTTCCGGCGACTTAAAGTGATCGATGACATCCAATAGCGTTGGTCCCGTGTACCATGCGCACAAATCCGACTCGCTGGTGGCCGGTTCAGCTAAATTGGCACCAGTAAGACCGCTGCACGGCACAAACGTAACATCCGCTTCACGATATCCGGCCTGTTTCAAGAACGTGCGTAGCTTGTCGCGAATCTCATCAAAACGTTGACGTGACCAGCCAACGGTGTCCAGCTTGTTAACGACGACGGCGAGTTGAGTGACGCCGAGCGAACGCACAAGCAAAGCGTGTTCGCGTGTTTGTCCGCCCTGCTCAAAGCCGGTTTCGAATTCGCCGCGCGTCGCATCGACCACGAGTAGAGCGACGTCCGCCTGACCGGCACCGGCTATCATGTTCGGAATGAAGTCCTTGTGGCCAGGTGCATCCAGCAACGTTACCTAAACAGACAAAAACATAATAAACATCATATTTTAAAGATGGAATTTTAGGTTAAATTGTTAGGCTCCAATTCTTAAATTTTCAAAAACAACTCTTGAACAATATTTTTACGAAAATGAAAGAAATACAAACAAATGCTATATTCTGATATTAAAAATTTCAGCCGTGTAGATTTTTATGTTTGTAATAAACTGCAGGATTAAAAGAAGTTAATAAATACAATCGAAGATAGTTTTTTGCGAGAAACAATGTATTGGACAGAGATGGATCGAGTTTCTCGATCTTTTATATTACAAATGTAAAAATATCCATTAGAATTCATATAGCTTGCTACTAATTGATGCGCTCTTTCCAACAAATTATCATAAATTAAAACAACGGAAGTAGTTATTAAATGATACAAAGTACCAACATGTGATCAAACGAGGAATGTCTTTAAAGTTTTGGAATTAGAAATTTAGCCAAAAGCGAGTTTGTGAGCGTTTCAAGTCATACGTTAAAAATCTGAACTAACCAATTTTGTTTTTGTCTCGAATTGTGACCGCCCGACGTCCATCGTAATACCACGATTCCGCTCCTCCCCGGTCTCGTCCAGCACCCATGCGAACATAAAGCTTTGCTTGCCAAGTTTGCGACTCTCCTGCTCGTACTTGTGCATCACTTTCTGCGACACCTACGAAACAAAAATGAATTAATTATTAATATATTTATTACACTTGAGTAGTAATAACTCACTTGTCCTAGCGCACACAACAAGTGCCCCATCAGCGTACTTTTACCAGCGTCGACATGCCCAATTACCACCATGTATAGGTGCTCCTTAGCGCCTGGCCCTCCGCGCGTCTTATCGTACTGCGCGAGCGCATCGATGCGCGCCTCTCGCCGTGCGATCGACTTGTTGAGATCGTCGATCGGCGTGCCGCGACCGGACGCCGGCGATTGCGAGCGCGGCGTCACTGCTAGATTGCGATTGGGTTGATTGGGCGGTGTCGCAACCACATCAAAGCCCTTGGTTACGCTCGGCGTCGAGTGTTTGACGTTAGGGGTAGCGGCATGCGTTGGCGTTGGCGTCGTCTCCGCATCGGATGCGCCCACTACCACCACTTTTAACGTTCCAAGAAAAAGTCAAAAAAAAAGTTCGGAGGTTAGATTAAAAATATTCCAACAACTCGTCAAAAAAGTTTATCATTAAAAATGTAAAACTAAAACTAAAACTGACCGTTTTAAATTAAACTAAACGAATACAATAATTCAATTAAAAAATTCTATTTTATTTTTGATCGTTTGTTACGTGACTTCTGCTGCAATATACTAAAACAGAAAATTACGTCGTCAATATATCTAATGTCTTTTCTTATGTCACGTCACACACACTTCATGATAAAATGTATTCATTGCTTATTTTACAATCACCTCACATTTGCAGCAAACGCATAAAATGAAACAACCTTACACTGCAATCGCTTATCGAACCTAAAAGATAATAAAAATGTCATATAGGTTAAGAGAAAAACATTTTCGTGCTATTTTCATATACCCCATGTCAGAAACTTCAGTATAAAAAAATTCAAGGTTTAATTTTACAATTTTAGGCAGTGAATATCATAAATTTTACGATTATCAATTACACTCAATGATAGTCGCATAAAACAAAACATAGTTAAGAATTATTTACACTTAATTTTAGAAAATTAGTCTATAATGTTCATCATGTTCGATTAAACATGAAATCAGTAAATTTAAAAGCAATTCATGAGTTTTGATGGGCTTCGATGATTACATTTGATGCATATGTATGCACTTGCATAGGCACATGTCCAAGCATATGCTCCAAATGTATGACATCGGAGCCCATCCTTTGCTTAAAAATTTTAAACATTGCATCTCACTAATTGTACAGTATTGTAAATCAAAAGCACTTTTCCAGTGACAGCAACGAAAAACAATATATAACAAAAAATTATTTTGTAAAATTAGGCATTACAAAATATGTCATTTTCATTACTGAGGTACAACCTGTTAAAATAAAAGCTTACTTTTTGTGCCAGTGCTTATTTTAATTCTTATTATACACCATTTCATAATATTTTAGCTGTAATATATAATGGCATTGATTTAAGAGTCGTTTTTTTAACAAAATATTAACAGGTTGTACCTCAGTAGCCATTTGACAATTCTTTGGAATGCCTAATTATATTCCTTTGTCATAAAATTGACAGGAAATTAGGCAGTATAAAGAACCATAATATGATTTACCAGTTTAAATATTGCATATACGATATAAATATAGTCACGGCTAAAAATCCATAACCGAAAATTATTTACAAAATTGTATTTGTCTACAATAACCTAAAATGAAAATAATTCGTATTACTTTTAAAAGCGTACGTATGTCAGAAGCTTATTAATGTATGGTACAACATGATTTCAGGCAGCATTAAAAAGTTCATAGTTTTGTTTTGTAAAATTGAGCATTGCATCTCGCAACGCTGGTCAGAGCGAACAAAACATAACCTAGAATTATTATTATTCAAAATATAATAGATTTTGAAAATTGTATTCGTTTATAATAAACTAAAATGAAATAAAAAATACCATCTCAAAAATATTAAAAGATAAAAAAAACGCACACACGCATACACTCGAAATCTCAAATAACTGTTCAACTTAAGATGAAATACTGCGCTGCGATTGGCTGAAATTATAGCCACTTTTAAAATGTCAAAACATTCTCAAGTTGATCATTCATTCGTCGCCATTCGCATCATTAAAAAGGAAAAAGGAAAACAGCAATTTTATTGATCGAAATTAATGAGGTGTGTGGGGAAAAATTATTTTCGTCGCAAATTCTTGATGATAATATCGTCGGGACTCGGCGCACTAAAACTGAATCGGCGCAACGATGCCGCCGCCCGTTGCAAGCTCGCCGCCTCATCGTACGGCGGCCGTAAGAGAACGCGCCGGACGCGTCGCGCATACCGCCTACAGATCGTCTTGCCGACGCTCGACACCGCCTTGCTGAGCATGTAGACGCGTCGCGACAGCGCCGTCACGTCAAAGCTGCAATTCAGCTCGTCGATGGCGAGACTCGTCGCCGGACTGGCGAGCTCCTGGTGCGGCGTCGACATCGGCGACATGGTGGGCGGCAGCGTTTCATCGTCGCTCGACGTTAACGAGAGGGCCATCGAGCGTAGACTGCGCGCGCTCGTCGCACTACCGCTACCATCAGCGCTTACAAGCGCATTTGATAGATCGATGAGATCAAAGTGTGTGCTGCCTGTATTGTTATTATTGCTACCACTGTTGCAGTTGTTACTGCTATTCCCATTGCCAACAAGCGAGATGTTTTTCATTTCATCGACGAGTGTCGTTGTGGTGGTTTTGTTTGATTTAGCAAAATTAGGCTTGTTGATCATCAAATTGGGATTATTAAGGTTTAGATGCTGGAAATGGCTGGCGGTGAGGGCCGACAGCGAATTAAAACCGGTTGTAGTGGTTGTAGTAGTAGTTGTGGTGGCAGCAGTCGGTAGATTGCTTAACGAATTTGTTGTGGTGAGAGCGGCAGTGTTAATGACAGTTTTTGGGGAAGTTGTAAGCGGTGCAAATTTCGCGCCGAATTGCTGTTGGTCGAGGTTGCGCCGATTCGCCGCGTTTAATTTGGGAATTGCAAAGCCAGGTATTTTAAAATCTTACCTTACGTAATTGGCGCATCAAATAACAAACGGAACATGAAATGGAGAAAAATTATATTATTAACTAGTTGTCACAACATAGATAACATATAAAGATGATGTTTCTTAAAATAGTACCAAAGACTGTCTTTTCAAGCTCAAGTAGTAAAAATTCCATCTATAAATAAAATAATCAACAAAAAATTTCAAATTTTATCACAGCAAATTTCACTTTTTGTATGCATACAATTGTCACCCTCAAAAGCGATCGATTCGGTCGTCTACACAATCATTTCAATATTTTCAAATTCGTAATATACATTTATGTGGTCTGAATTTAAAACAAATCTTGCATTATTCCACCAAAACTTTTTAATAGAAATTCTCAAAAATTATCATTTTTTGAGTAAAATTATGGTAAATATATAAAGTTGGAATACTACAATATGCATTTTCCCATTTTGAAAAACAAAATTTAAAAGATTTGTACTAAAACCTAGAATATTGTCTCGTTATTAATCGAACCATCACAAATTTCGATAAAACTGCTTTAAAACCACAAAAGAATATCAATGAAAGCACAATTGTCTAACAATTTGCCACAAATTCACTTTTGTGGAGCAACTTTTTAACGATTCTTACAAGAAATAAAATACATTTCCGAGTTTTCAAATTGATTAATAAAAATGTCTGTGGGAAACACTTCGGATTTATAGAAAAAATCAATGCGAAATATCATCTTTCAAGAATGGTCAAACTTCTAAACGTTCCATATTTTTTCACGTCAATTTTTTTTTTCAAAATTAAAACATTGTTGCATTTTCTAATTAAGTATAAAAAGTGCGAAAGCATCTCTACAAAAGTGAAAAAAAATCACTTAGAAATATCATACTTCAAGAAATGTCAAATTTCTAAATGTTCCATAGAATTGTCCCATGTGCAAAAAAAACTTCAACAGTTTTCTTAGAAAATTAGAACATTATTGCATTATCTAATGAAAATGTAAAACATTTCTGTTGAAATTACTTTAATGAAAATTGATGCAAAACTGTCGTTTGACAGATATTTTAATTAAATTCTCACATTTGGAAAACCATGTTTCAATGGTTTATATAAAAAATTATAATATTGCTACGTTTTTCAACCAAAATATAATAAGTTTTTATTAAAATTGCTTCCAAAGCATAAAAGGGAAATTAAATATTCCAAAATATGTCATTTTAACTACTGAAGTACAATCTGTCAATCCAAAATATAAGTTTTTTACGACAAGATGTCCTTAATTTTTACTAAATATCTTTTGCCAATATTTTTTGAAGATAATTCTAATTTTAGTAAATGCGCGCTTTACTTAAGAGCTATTATTTCTTTAAAAAATATTGACAGATTGTCCCTCAATAGCTGTTTGACAGTAGTCTGGATACGCCTAATATTAGAAAGCCGTCTTTTGCGAAATGTCAAAACAAAATCGATAAACTACGTGAAAAATAATCTGTTAAACGTTAAAGGGCAACAATATAATTCTTCGGCTTTAAAAATAAATCATTTTCATCAAATTTTCATGATATCAATCCGCTTACCATAAAAATTTGTACATTTCTAAAACAAAAAAATGATCCAAATGCGATTTGGGGCTTGAAAGAAATAGCATTTCGTACTATTCCATCTCACATACAAACCCTCACCTTTATCCTTTTTGTCGAATAGGGTCGCGTTCCTGCTGTCGTCCGCGTTGCGCGTCAATATCGTCAGATTCTCGGCATTGAAGCCGCCCAACTTCACCTTATTCACATTTGCGATCTACAATTGATACAATTACAGCAATAGTATCCTGATTTATTCGACAGCTGCAGTCTTACCGCTTCCTCAACGGTTGGCTCATCCTCTTCGACGATTTCCTTCTCCGTCTGGAGAAAAGCACCGATGCGCTGCGGATTGTCACGGTTAAACATGAAGGCGGCGGTGCTCGGCGACATGCAGTAGTCATCCTCCACCGAGGCGCCGTACACGTCGTCGAAACCGTCGTACTCTGCAAGCAGAACATATTGGAAGCTCGTAAACATAACCTAAATGAAGGTGTTTGGCACTTACCATCCGAGTAGTTCATCGAGCGTATGTTCCTGTGACGGGACATCGTCGTCTTCTGTGGATGAATGCGTTAAAAGAATAATCGGTATCAGGTTGAGTGTTGCAAGGCAAATTTCATCGCAGCAGCGTTATCCGAACCAAAATTGACAGCGTTTTTTTGCTAAACGTGTACATACTACGACGCACGTCCATCACACGATCGCTCTATTTAACACAATTCACTTCAAATTAATTAATAAATACATTGCGTAGCAACAAAAACTGCCAACGATTGTCTATTTTAATGGATTTATGCAAATTTCACTTCGTTTCTTTAATTTGCAACACAATACTTTCTTCCTTAATAGATTTAAATTTGCTTTCGAACTTTACCGATCGAAAATTGAAGCCGGAATTATTATAAAAAAATAATTAATTTTCTAATTCACAGCAATATTTTAATATTATAATTCATTTTAAAAATAAATTTATTTAAATAAAATAATATTGCGCTTGATATTTATAAAAAAACTTCCGCCTCGGATGTTTTCGCCACAGCCGATCAGCATGTGAAAAATGGAAGAAAATTTTTGTGTGAACATAACCTATAACGATGCGATTGCTACGCTCATATTTGCGACAGCGTTATTTCGGCAGCAATGCCGCAAAACAGTAAGTATTTTGTTTAAATACATTCATTGTTTGCTAATTCATGATTTATAGATCGAATTGGAACAGTGTTGTGGGATTGGAAGTACACGCGCAAATCGACTCGCAAAGTAAGCTATTCTCAGGCGCAACACACAAATTCGCCGGTAAGATAAACGATCATGTGTCGCTGTTTGATGCGGCGATACCCGGTACGCTACCCGTGTTAAATAAGCGATGCGTTGAAGCTGCTGCAATGGCAGCGCTCGCCCTCAACTGCAAAGTAAATCCGATCTCGGCGTTCGATCGCAAGCACTACTTTTACGCCGATTTACCTGTAAGTCAACGCCAACTATAAAAATTCGAATCTTACTATTGTAATGTATTATAGGCGGGATATCAAATTACACAGCAACGACTACCACTCGCCGTTGATGGAAAATTGGAATTTGAGGTGTTTAATCCGGCTGTGAACAAAAAACCATACTCGGCTAAGGCACGGATCAAACAAATTCAGCTCGAACAAGATAGTGGGAAGAGTTTACATGACAGTGATCGCAGCCTTGTTGATTTGAATCGCGCAGGTGCACCACTGATCGAAATAGTCTTCGAACCGGATTTATGTAATGGCGAAGAGGCCGCAGCTCTTGTTAAGGAGCTGGTCGTTATCTTGCAGCGTATTGGTACCAGCAACGCCCGAATGGAAGGTGATACATATCAAATTTGCAAAATTTCAGTTCACATACGATTTTTGTGGTTTGTAGAGGGAGCACTACGAGTCGACGCCAATGTGTCCCTGCACAAACCAGGCGAACCGTTTGGCGTACGCACCGAAATCAAGAACATCGGCTCCATTGGCGGCATCGCCGATGCGATCGCGTACGAAATCCAACGACAAATGGACGAACTAGAACGCGGCAATCCGATAATGAACGAGACTCGCGCGTGGAACGTCACGCACAAGATGACAGTTGCGATGCGCGACAAGGAGGAGGTCCAAGTAATGTCGGCCATCTAAGCTAATCTCTTTGGCTATGTTTTGATGTGATTTAGGACTACCGCTACATGCCGGAACCGAATCTGCCACCGCTGCAAATTGCTGTTGATCGGCTGCAAAATGGGTATGTGAAACTTTATGAGTTGGAGGAGAGGATGCCCGAACTACCTGAAGCGACACGTGCGAGGTTAAAAAACGAGTATAAGCTGAGCAGAGAACAATCAATTATACTAGTGGTAAGTTTACATACCTTTCATTGAAAAAAAAAATATGTATGGGTGGTCTGACAAGCTTCCGACTTTTTCAATTTATTTTTTGCTACAATTTGCTGTTTTTCGTTTTTCTACATTTAAGAAACCAACGAGAAAAGTAAAAAAGAGCAAAAAGTTATTAAAAAAAAACTGGTAAATGCAACAAAAACTTATAAAAACGCCAAAAAGGTGCAAAAAATGCGAAATAGATTGAAAAGCGCATAAAATAAATCGAGAAACTCGGGAACTTATCGGATTAGCCATGTAATTAATTTTTGTTTTGTAGAATCATGCAAATTTGTTGAGAATCTTTGAAGGGGCGATACAAAAATGCAATGACTACAAACTCATTGCAAATTTAATCATCAACGATTTGCTGACTCTGTACAATTTAGATAAAAACGAGTCAACGAAAATAACAGGAGGAATGATTGGTGGTGTGGCACAGCTAATTGTAGATGGTATCATCAACAAAAACATCTCCAAGTTGTTGCTGGAAAAACTACACCACGATGATTCCGTTCCGATAGATAAAGTATATAATTTGACATCGTGTATTTGAACTACTAACTGACATTTCATTTGCAGGTCATTGCCGATAATGATTGGAAACAAATTAACGACGAGGTGAGCATTCGCTCAATGTGCGAGCAAGTATTACAAAACAGCGAAAATGCAAAGGTTGTTAAAGACTACAAAAGTGGTAAGGACAAAGCGTTCAAGTCGCTGTTGGGTAAAGTATATGACATATCGCATAAACGCGCCAACATGAATAAGGTGTCGAATGTGCTGAAAGCGATGTTGTCTGATGATAGTAAAAAAACTCATTAATGTTTAAGTACCTTAAAAATAAATTTCGTCAATTCGATATAAATACCCAGAGTTAATTAATCAACTAATTAATAAATTTCTTGTTAAATTGATCCATTTGGTATGAATAGTCCACGTCTGTTGTACGCCAAGCCATTAGCATGTAAATTGTCATCAAAAGCGCGAGCAATAATCGATCGATGCTAGAAAATTGAAGAGTTAATTATGATATTCAATACACAATTCGAGCGTAAATATACCTCATAATCGGAGTCACCCAGAATATGATTAGAAATCCAAGGAAGCTGGGATGCCGCATGTGCACATAGAGCTGTTGCAGCTTAAACGACTTGTATCCAATTGGATCAGGTAGGTTTTGCAAACTGTAGTACACCTAAAAATATAAATTTCGTATTTTTGAACCACCCCAATCGCGCGCTGCTTGCCTGTTTGATTCCCAGCAGTTCATTGATGTCCATACAAATGCTACCCGAGTAAATCACAAGCCACGAGATTAGATGCGAAATCAAATAGATATTGCGCATCGTTTTGTTGTTTGGGTCGATGCGCCATAGTGCGTACTCATCGCAGCATTGCCAGTAGTAGAAAATCGCCTGCATTAAATAATTACAATAATATTTGGTAAGTTCACAAGATTTTTTTTGAGTTTATATACTTGGACAGTAATCTATTATGATGAACCGTCTACAATGTTGGATTACACAATAGTCATGTTGATAGGTTGTAATTCAGAAGGCCTGGATTCAGGCTACATTTTTTATGGTGCAGATTTATATATTATTTTAAAAATACAGGGTGCGGCATAAATCGCATTACTACAAACGTCTGCAAAAAATGGTTGATATTAATAAAACCAATAAAACCATTCTTTAATTTTGCTTTGATAAAATTACTGTGATTCATCTGTTATTTTGTGGTTTATTGGTACTCTTATCAAAATATATTTGTTAAAGAATTAATTATCACAAGTCTGTCATAAGATACCAGACTAGTCTCGAACGCCGAGAGTTCATATTTGTTTTCTATGATTGTAAAATTTGCTTGTTTTGCTTTACAAACTATTGCGAATTATAGACACCACAGATGAGCTGTTAGCGTTCGTAACTGGTCTAATCTGTTATAATAAATAATGATGTGAAAAATACTGTGGTAAGAGTACAATTAAACAGAAAATAACACTATTTCTTTTGCTGTAATTTTTATACATATATCATTCAACTAGCTGCCTTTGGGCAATTTCTCATTCTTTTGCATATCTGGCGAAATTTTTTCAATTTTACGGAGACGGCCAATGAACATTTTGGAAGAATTTTATCACAGATGTGACAAAATAAAGTAAAAGTAATAGTTATTAATATTGTAATATATCTCAAATCATTTTTAATGGCCCTTTGATATGCGAGTGTTTATGACTCCTAACACTAAAGAAATAAGCCGAGATTCTATAGTTAATCTAGATCAAATCAAAATATATACAAAAAAATCTTGTGAACTCACAAACTGCGATTTATTGTTTATCTAAAACCGAATCCAGACAATGCGTCCAATCTTTGAGTCATATCTTAATAACCGGTTGATGTTGGACAGTGCTAATTGGCGTACACATAATATATCCAACCGTCAAATATTGGACGCATCATCTGGATCCGCTAAACTGGTTAATTAAAGTTAGTTCATCAAATGGATCCAACATCATTCCTATTTTGTAAATTTTATTACCTTCCCACCCTGCTATAAACGCATTTTATTACCTGTAATGTGCTGCATGTGATGATATTGTAGATGCATCGTTGTACGTCCATCAAGTGCCATCGCTCAAAGACGTTCTTCACTTTCGGATGGGCGAGAAATGAATGTGCGCCAGCAAAAAGCGAAATCAGTAATGTATCGTAGAATAGGATCAACGACCAGCCACCTATAAGAGCATAGTTTTATGCACCACCAACAAAGCGTTGTCCATCTACGTACCTTTCGTAAATCGCTCGTAATTAGGGTAGGATAAAAATAGCATCAGATAGACGATTGTGTAGAATGTAAACACAACGCTTGCAAATACCAGCCCGATTTTAGCAGCATTATTTAATTGCACGATTCCAGCCATTGTTAGCAAGTTGGTTTACATTTTTAAACTAAGGCAATAGTGTGTAGTAAAACTAATAGCGTAACAACCTAACACCAATGCAAACAAAATGTTGCCATTTTGTTGTTGCATTCCTAACCTAGAAAGTGAGCATGTAAACATTCCATAAATTTGTTAATTTCGGCATCAACCAAACAATTTGTGTTCTAATGCAATGTTCCATTGAATGTTTTTGAGATTTTCATTAAATAATTTTAAAGAAATTGTAAAAGTAGTTCAAATTTTAATGGCGATGCAAAATTTCTTTATTAATTATTTGAATATTTATAAGTAGCCTGAATTAATTGTTATTAA